>JAEQBH010008598.1:0-117445 GCA_016808115.1 Tetrastigma voinierianum
CTAACCCCTTTTCTTGTGTTTCGCTTGGGGAAAACCCAACAGAATAAAGTGCTTTTATTGGCTACGGTTGTTTGGTTGTGGTCCTTGATGAGGCTTAAAATACTCATATTATGCTCACACGTCCATTTTCCGTTTATTTTAGAGTATTTTTATAATTTTGTGACTAGAATACCTAGTTGATGTTCGTGAATGGTATACCAAGGAAAAGATAAAGAATCTGAAGCAGATTTTGAGCAAATGGGAACAAGATGAAGTTTATGACCAAGTTCTTTCCCACCTTTTCGAAGATTGCAATAACTCAGGCAAAGAGGATCAATACGTTGGTCAACTAGAGGGGAGAACTCGCAAAAATGGGACAGTTCTCATGAATTACTGCGGAAGTGTCCTCACCACCGACTAAACTTATGGATGCAAGTCCACACCTTCTAATAAGTCAATCCAGAATACAACCCGAATAATGAGATGATGCCTCACCGAGGATCAATATAAAGAAACCACGCATCAGCGATGAGATATCGAAGATGTCACAACCAACACTGATCAAATGGCCTAGAGAGAAATGCCACAATCAAGAACACATAGGTGTCATGATAATGAAGTCCTCAACAACTGTAAATTCATTTGGCTCAAATTGACCAAACAAATGAACAGTGAAGTAGAGGTGGAACAAAGATTACGTTATATAGACCACTCCAATGAGTCAGGTGAATTTCGTGAGTGACAAACATAGTAGTGTAGAATGTCACGTGAAACCCTATAGTGGAGCAAGCCCAAGACGTGACGAGGTTTAATCAATCAATCACAAAGAAGAAGGACCCGGTGACGGGGCAACAATAATTTAACTCAATCAGGACAAGGAAGTATGTGAACAATCGAACCGTAATAATCAAAACAACACAGTATGGATGGCGAATAACCAACAATATGCCATCAAACCAAGAATGAACCAATCCCGAAAAGAATGATTTTGATGCTTCAAAGACAGATAACTTCAAGATTCCAAGCGCATGAATGAGATCATATAACACAGCAGTTAGCAAACCTAGTTAAACAATCAAGCGTTGATGCCTTGCTGGAGTTTGAGCCACAATGGCGTTTACTTACGTGAGGCAACCGGTTCTTTGTCAGCAATTCGTAGGTAAACCCAAGAAGAGATGAACAGCACGTGAAGCAAATAATACCAGAAGGAGAGAATCAGAATCGCGTAAACTCCCAATCAGAGCGCGAGACTGAGGAGATTCACCGCTTAATCTAAAGATGATGCACAAAGAAACAATCACAGGAGAAATAATGGCAGACTCCTGAAGCAAAGGCCAAAAGATACCGTCCTTATCAACTGCCTCAAGAAACATAACCGATAAGCAATCACTAAGCTCATGTGGATGTTTTCAAAAGTCGTGATATAACATTCCATTTATTGATGCCCAGACAAATGCCCAGCTTATGTAAAGTTCCATGAAAGATATTTATCCAGGTTATAAGATTTACAGATTTCCAGATCAGAACTTAAACTGAGAACGTGTGCCATCCTTCTCGAGGAAGCTCATAGAGCCTGAAGATCCAGCAAGCCACTATCCCGCACAATCAGTTCTATTAGAGAGCTGTAGATTCTGGTGCAGATTAATCTTGTTTTCCTTATCCATCTTTAAGCTGCTGATTAGAGAAGCCTGGTCCGACTACAGCCACGCTTCAAATTTGCGTACGTATCTTGAAGCACCTGGTATATAATAGAAGGATGTCTAGTGTACTTCACAAGTTTATCTTTCCACAGATTTCAGTTTTGAATACTTGAGAAGATAAAGAACACTGATTATTTAAGACCTTTTCAGCAATCAAAGAATGATTGATGCGAGGGGCGAACCTAAACACAAGAGTACGTTAAAGGAAGAAGTAAAATTCAATGTCTTCGAAAGGAGACACCCAAACAGAAGTGATACTTGCTTCATGGTCGACATAGTAGGCTATATGTTCTAGCCAAATTTATTCACTGACCCTTTGGGACTAGCTCAGAGAATGAATCCGAGAACCCGAGTGATTTGTGCGTAAGAATATATTAAATGGATGGACTCTTTCGACAAGGTTACTAAATTACTAACTCGGGCTTAAGGAGAAACGCCATTCCATCGGGATTGAGCAACCACTCAAGATGGAACAAAAACTCATCTAGTCATTTTAGTATGCATACTCGTAGAATCACGCTTACCCGTGATTATCTCAAGATCTTGACTCACTATAGAAGAGAAGTTATTGAGTCCTTCGAGATCAAACATGCACTCATGGTCTCTAAATGATCTGGGTGGGATCTGCCCTTCTATGTGCATACTGATTTCTACAGAAGATGGACATAAACCTTCAAGAAGCGCAATGAGGTTAAACCCGATAATGAAGGAAGTAGTCCCGGAAGAGGTTTTAAATGGCTAGACACCTAGGGTGATTTACCTATTTCAGATAAAAATGGATCAACCTAGTCAAGTAAAGGTCAAGAAGGAGGAACAATCACATCAGATCAAACAACATCTTTATCGCCAAGCCGTAAATAGCTAATGAGCGGAGAATTTGTATTGATTATCGGAAGCTGAACAAGGCTACTCGAAAAGATCACTTTCCATTGCCGTTTCTAGATCAGATGCTCGAACATTTAGCCTAAGCAGGAATACTATTGCTTTTTGCACGGATACCCACATAACTGGGTTTCATAGCTCCAAGATCAGGAGAAGACAACATCTACTTGTCCTTATGGTACATTCGCATTCTACATGCTCTTTTTGACTGCAATGCACCCAAATTCCTTCACGATGCATTTAGATGGCCATATTCTCCGACATGGTGGAGAAGACGCATTGAAATCTTCGCGGACGATTTCGCAATGGGAAATTCATTTGACAATTGTCTAGCAAATTTGAGAGTCGTACTAGCAAGATGTGAAGAGACCACCGAATTAATTGGGAAAAGTGCCATTTCATGGTACAAGAGGGTATTGTCCTTTGACATTTGGATCCTCACAAAGAGGGGATGAGGCAGATGTATGTAAGATTGAAGCACTTAGGTTACTTCCACCTTCTTCGCTGAAAGGGATTCAAGTTTTCTGTTAAGGCCGGATTTATGTTGCTTATCAAGGATTTCACGATTGCGTAAACCATGTTTAATTTGTTAGTCCAAAGATCCCATTCGACTCGACTCCCAACGCCAAAGATATGCTTTCATCAGACAAGGATGTTGATCTCACCCTATTGTTGTAGCCCGCATTTACCTTTTCCATTCGAAATGATGTGATGCAAGCTTAATTATGCGATCAGCGCATTCAAAGGTAAACGAGAGTAAAAATCCTTTCTTCGTGTGATTTACCATGCTGTGACTTTGAACGACGCCACTGAATTACGCCACTACCGAAAGAGTTAAACTATTGGCCATTATCTTTGCTTTCACCAGCCATATTTGATTGGCAACAAAGCGTGGTGCACACTAATCATTCATCATTAAGTAATTTGATGACCAAGAAAGATGCAAAACCCGATTGATTCTGGTCCCGGGCTGTCAAAGAGTTCGACGAGAAATCAAGGACAAGAAGGGCAATCGAAAATTTAGTGGCAGATCACCTTCGCGACCGAAGTGGACCGTAGATGATGTTCCTGAATGACGAATTTCCGTGATCGGAAGCTTTTTTCTATCGAGGACAAGAGGGCAGCCTGGTTTGCGACATGCGGAACTATTTGTGGCCAAAGTGATTCTCAATTTAACCATCAAGAAGAAAAGGTTTTTCGCAGACCTTAAGCACTACTATTGGGAAGAGCCAATTCTTTGGCTGTGCACTGTGGTCGATGGTGATAGGAGATGTGTGCGAAGATGAAATGCTTTCGATGTGGGTTCCATTGTCACACTTCCTATCATGTGGTGGACACTTTGGTGGCTAAGGAAACGGCCTTGAGTTCTCTGATATCGGGTTTTATTGGCCTTCCTTATTTAAAGATGCTCATCAATTCGTTTCCACATGTAATGAATGTCGGCCAGATAGGGGAACATCTCTAGAAAGGACGAGCCACCCATGCACCTATCTTGGAGGTGGAGTTGTTAAACATAGGGGATAGATTTCATGGGACCATTTCTGCATCCTTATAGCAATTTATACATCTTGTTGTAGTGGGCTAGCCAATCACCGAGTGGGTAGAAATGATCCTACGCACGATGATGCCACCCGATATATTCTCACGTTTTGGAACTCCTCGGGCTTTAATCACAGATAATGGCACGCATTTCTGCAATAAGGTAATAGACAAGGTTTTGCAAAAATATGGGGTACGTCATCGTACATCTCTTGCATACCCACCCCACAATCAAGCGGGCAAGCGGAGGTATCGACGAGAAATCAAGTACATCCTCGAGAAGACGATTAATGACTCCGAGAAGGATTGTTGCAAAAAAAAGATAGACGATGCGCTGCGGGCATACGCCGCATTTAAAACTCCTTTAGAGTATGTCCCACAGTTCAGACTTGTTATGGTAAAGCGTGCCACCTTCCGGTAGAATTAGAGCATTGACCTGTGGGCCACTCGTGACTAAACATGGAGCCGGTACTTTGGGTGGTAGAAAGAAAAGCGACCTACTCCGAAGCTTCGAGTGAAATTTAGATGAGTTCGAGAAGCGACATATGAAACGTGCGTTTATAAGGAGAAGACCAAGGCCTGGCACGATAAGCACATCACCAGAAAAGAATTCACGGCCGGACAACAAGTCCTTTTATTCAATTCCCGACTAAAGCTTTTTCCGAGGAAATTGAAGTCTCGATGGTCCGGACCTTTCACGGTAACAAAGGTCTTTTCATGGTGGAGCAGTTCCGCATCACGAAAGGCACATTCACGGTGTACCGCGCTTGAAGCGAATGCTATGGAGGCCGAGTTTCTTCGCGGAACAAGCAAGTCATTCCTTTGTGACCACGAGTATGGTGGCGATCACGGGGTTTGAGTTCCCGATCACGTGAGTTTGAGTGCGTCGGGCTAACGACATTAAACATAGCGCTTCTTGGGAGGCAGCCCGAGTTTCTAAAACTTTGTTTTAAGTTTTTGATTCTATTGTTGTTTTCAGCAATTTTTGATTTCTAAATTTGCATCCATGATCGGTGCCTGCTTGTTAGTTTAATTTCGGGGCGGAGGTGTAGGTGCGAGGCTTGCGGAGTGTTTGGTCGAAAGGGAAGTTTACAAGTGGAAGTTCTCGAAAAATTGAGGTGTTAGTATATAAAATCTCTTGAGAGTTCCACCTTTCGTGCGGCGTGAGATTTCACGTCGCCAAAGTCATTTTTGAAGTTCTGCCCGTCCAGCGGCGTGGATTTGCGTCGCTGACGTCAAGGCTTCATCCCTACGCCGTAATCGCGGCGTGGATTTCTCCGCGTCAGCGGCGTCATTTTAACACTCCTCACATTCGCGATCGCGTGTATTTCTCCGCGTGCGCCAGCGTCAAATTTGTAAGCCCTCTATCATTGGCGGCGTGATATCCCCGTCAGCGGCGATGGGTTAAATCTGCCCTGCGTCGCGTCGCGGCGTGAGACCTGCGTCGCGGCGTCGGCGAAGTTATACTCTGTCGTCGCGTCACCGCCTTGTCGCGACGTGGCCACAATTTTTAGCCCGAGAGATGGTTCATTTTACACATGCAAGACCACCTTTCCTCTGAAACCTAGCTCCCTCGCGCGCAGGTCAGGTACTGACCCTAGGACTCAGTTAGATCTGGTCGGGGAGACCACTCCCCTCCTCGCAGTCTTTGTAAGTCACCCTCTTTGTGGTTGGGTCCTTAGTGGCATTTCCACCCTTTATTACCAGATTCTAGCTTGTCTGATAGTTTAGGTTTCAATTTATGCGTTTTATTGTAGTCTAAGTCTTTTAGGAATTCATTTCGGGTTAGCTAGATTCATAGGGTTTTTGAATCCCATTTAGGTTTTGTTGAGTCATTAGGTAGTTATTTAGTGATTTACTGTTGCACATTAGGTGTTCGAGGTTTTTGTCTGAGTTAGTATGTGCGGCAGGGGCGGTTGCACGCCAGCGGATCGGCCCGGCGAGGACCAGGCTCTGGGTGGTTGAGTCACCTCACGTTTTATAGCGAGTCACGCTGATCGGTTGCTAATTTCTGGCTAGATCCTTCGTTAAGGAGAAGGGTTTCATCCACGATGGTTTCTTTAGAAAGACTGATCGAGGCTAAGGGTGGCGTGCCTTATGCTGACCCCCTCGTCCAGTGACAATGGCGTAGTTCGAATTTTGCGCCAACCTGCGCTTCCCATGTCCTCAAAGATCGGTCACGAGGTGTGATGATCGACTTCAGTCTTGAGTCGATCAATAGTTTCTATGGCTAGAGCGTCCACGGGTTCAGCTGTCGACTCATGAGCATCGAATACCATGATTAAATCGTGACCAAAGGCGGGGTGAGTGGAGGATCAGCATGATCGCGAGCCGTGCGATCAATTTCAAGGCCCGAGCATTTTGGCTACATTCTGAGTTTGGCACCACTTCATCACTTGGCGTGCCAGAGCTGACGAATGTGTGAGTGGCGACCCGGCGTTCCTTACCGGCTTCGCCATCATTACGAGGATATACCATTCGATGTTGGGCGGGTTATGAGATATATCCTCCATAGGGATCTTGAAGATGAACTAGGACACCTTCACGATATTTGGCTTGTCTGAGAACAAGCGGGGTATACTGGGCGGCGCGACACTTGGCTCCACCCAATAAAAGCCATATCTGTCAAGCGGGATACACCGGGTGTCCACGCGAGCTGAGGTCACGATTAGTCCGCGAGCCCCTCGGACGGTGAGCTTTATGAGTATCGGGCTCGGTGCTGGATCCACGGCGATCCCCGGGGGAGACCTTGACGGTCTGATGGCCACCTCCACCATAGATCTGACCACCTCCATGCCTTCCCGGCGTGCGGCCCTCCTCCTAGTCGCCACGGATCTTGAGGACCGTGCTCAACTCCTTTGGCGTTTAGCGCTATACAGGATGAGACCCGGGAGCCGCCGGTCCTGTTACCCGAGATATGGAGCGTTGCGTCTTGGCGTCACCGCGGCGATCCCGGCCCGTCGAGGCCATCATTCTGGCTTGTGATGATCTATGCGAGGCCCGGCTCGCTCGGCCGGCTTTGCCATCCACCACCACCTCCACGCGGTGATATTCGAGAGGTTTCCTTACCCTCTATGTTTTTATCTTACCGGTGGGGACCTTTGGATATTTTGTTGGGAGGGATTTGGTGATCGAGTCTTATGTTTTTGTGTTTTGTTTATTGTGTTTTGGTTTTAGTAGTGTGTAGTATTTTTAGTGTGTTCACATATTAGTGTTTGTTTTCGGTTATTTTACATCGCACTTTCATGTTTATGAGTCATGTTAGTCGCTTGATTATATTTGTATATTCTTTGCATTTAGTAATTGCATACATGTGTGCCATGTTGAAAATTGAGGATCAATTTTGGATTGAGTTCACCATAAACTTGTTCAATTGCATACATTTGCTTGATGCTCGGTAATTAGATTGAATAGTTGAAAAGGGCTAGTAAATCAATCCCGGGTAGTCAAGAAACCAGTTCTCAAAAACCCTATCACACTCACACACTAGTGACTTTCAGAGTATGCATAGGTGCCGAACCAACTACTAAAGTTCGACCAACCTAGAGATTCGACCATTTGAGTGATGGGACACCTAATCAAAAGAGGATTGCCATCGAGCCCCAACCAAAAAGAGAAAATACAAAAACAATAGAAAAAGTGAAAAAGAAAAAGAAATAGGACAAAAATAGGTATATGCATAGGAATAAGCGGGATCATCCAATCTAATCCCGCACAACAGGGGCCTATCAAAGCCTAATGCCCCGAGCCAACCGGCCGAGTCATTGACTTCACCGCCCGCTACATGGGATTAAGATGGATCATTCACGCAATCAGGGCCTGAGTTTCATCGAGTGTTCGTGAAGTTTGAAGGAATTGAATGCCCGTGCCCTTTAACCAATCGGGTGGGAGTCACCAATGATCCTCGCTACGTTAGAACACTCGGCTAAAACTTCTTGGCATCAGGTCTTCTTCCATTGTGTTTTAGGTACGAGGAAATTTCTAAGTATGAGAACATGAATAAATGGGTGCTCCTATCCTTTCCTAAGTTAGCTTCTTCCTAATAGGCGAGTTGAGCTTAAGTTTGGGGGGGTATTTAACCCAGTATATCAGAGGTCACTCATTATGTTGTTAGGATTTTGGGAAAGGCTATTGAACACCATGGATTTGATGCACTAGTCGGCTTCACCCCATTCCCAATCGAATTTACTCAGAAAGTCAACATCTCGTATGTCTTCAATGAACATTGAGCAAAACAAAGGTATGAGCCGCCCAAATTGATCCTATTTTTCAGCATGTGCATCACCTGGGTCTTCGTGTTAGAGGCATTATATCGTGTGTCCGTTTAGAGTTTCCGTTCTGCTTGAGGACAAAGCAAGAAACTAAGTTCGGGGGGTGTGGATTAGTGCCTAAACACCTATATTATGCTCACACGCCCATTTTCCGTTTATTTGTAGTATTTATAATTTTGTGACTAGAATATCGAAGTTGATGTCTTTGGTGAATGCAGGAGCATTGTGGTGAAAAGAGCAAAGAATGGAAGCAGATTTTGAGCAAATGGGGAACAAGGCGACGGCACTCGTCACGGCCGCTGACGCCCCCACGCCGCGGACGCCCCCACGCCGCGATGCCTCCCACGTCGCTGACGCCCCCACGTCGCTACCGCCCCCATCGCCGCGGATTTCTTCCCACGCCGCGATCGCCTATATCGTCGCGACGCCACCGAGATCCGCCTCATCATTAAAAGCAAAATAGGGCTCAGAATTGAAGATCATCGGGAAGCGTACGAACGAAGGCACAGGTTTAGAGAGCAGAGTGACACTGACTTCGAGGAAGTGTCCGGGAATTGTAACGCTTTTCATTTTTTGGATATTTTCGGATTTTAGAACAATGTTTTCTTTATTAAACAGTTTCATCTTTTCTTCCATTATGTTCTAAATCTCTTCAGGTTACATCAAAACCCCGTCATGTACAATGGATTAAAGTTCACCTTTCATGTTATTCAATCGTTATTAATTTGTCACATCTACTCTATACCGCATTTCAATTATATGTTAATGTCCGGCCAATGTTAGCATAATCGCACTGAGATCTTGAGGATCTCGAGAGATGAGGGTATTCAGTGATCCGCAGAGTAGCCAGCCGATTCGGTTAATAGAGATATTCAACCCGCGTAGCATTCGAGGTTAGAACATTTAAGCATTTCGAATACCGAGTCGAGATGGTGATATACTGGACTTAGTCTATCAGATAGGCTGATATACCTTGAGAGAGGATATCTCGTGAGGCAAGATCACCCGCCAATTGACATAATACAAATATATTGAATAACAATATCTTTAGAAAAGTAATCCATTGAACGTGATAGGGGCGATTTAATAACCCTAGGCGCCAACACTATTAATTCACTAGAATCAACAAATTTGAAGGCGCTCTTACTTAATTTTTACCCTAAAATCCTTTATTCAGATATTGTCTCAAAAGCGTAACCTCTCAGAAATAATTTGTTCTTTCCTCGTGATCGATTATCCGTACTTAAGTACACTATATTACTTAATTTTCGCAGTGCACTACAAGACTTAGGCATTCATTTTATACACCGTTCGCCCGTCGCCCTCAAATGAGGAATTTTTGTATAAAGGAAATATTGGGGTTTTAGGGGAGATGTTGTCAAAATTTTCCTAAAACCCATGTTTTTGTTTTTTGGCCATCACTCATCCGAATTGAGTAATTCAAATTTCTTGCAACTACACTTCTAGGAAAACAAATATCTATGAAATAAGTATATCCAAATTTGAACTCCTTGAACCTAGAAAATTCATCAAAATGAGGCATATCGATGCCTAAAAAGAATGATAAGAATGTCTAAGGATGAGGAAATGGGGAAAAATGAAAGGAACAATGTACCGGAAGGGAGTCAGGTAGAAATAAGACCTAAATAGAAACCTTAGAATACCCAACTAATATATGATTGTCATTTGTGATGGATTAGGGGCTAACGAGGAAAAGCCTGTTGAGGCCGAGATTCCGAGGACAGAATCAAAGGATGACAATCTTTTTGGTTTGTTCCCCAATGCCTTTCTCTCTAACTCCAAAGTGTTTGAATGATTACAAAATGATTTGAATTACTGAAATGATTTATAAGAAAAAGCATATTGATTTGTTTTAATTTATTTGAGGCAATTGATTGTGAAATGATTTGCATATGAAAAATTGCATGAGTATTGAAAAATGAATTATTTGTATATATGACAGGTCGAAAACGCTGTATAAAATACGCCTAAATGCGAAGTGCACGCTTAGCCCTAAGTAATATAAAATTTAAAGTACGGATATCGATCCACGTGGAAAGGTAAATTGAATACAAAGGTTCTCGCTGCACAATATCTAAATAAAGGATTTGTGGATAAAATCAAATAAGGAAACTATAACTAAGTAATTGATTCTAGTGAATTAATGGCACGCTTAGGTTAAATCGCCCCTATCACGCTCAATGGATTACTTTCCTAAAGATAGTGTTACTCAATATATTTGTAATATGTCTAATTGGCGAGGTGATCTCTTGCTTACGATATCCTCTCTCGAGGTATATCCGCCTCATCTCGTGAATAGAATCGAGTATATCTCTATCTCGAATTCTAGATTCGAAATGCTTAAACGTTCTAACCCCGCATACCACCTTCTCAGTTCTAATATTTCTATTAACCGACCGACTAAAGGCTACTCTACCCGCATCCCCGAATACCCTCATCTCGACCCTGGATCTCCAAAGGTGCTTATGCTAATATCGATGTTATCATATAATTGAAATAATGTGTATAGAGTAGATATGACAAATTAATAACAATCAATAACATGAAATATCAAACTTACTCCATTGTTCGTGATGTAGTTTGATGTAACCCCTAGAAAGAGATCTAGAACATAATGAAATAAAGATGAAACTCGTTAAATAAAGAAAACATTGGGTTCTAAGATCCGAAAATATACGAAAATGAAAGCACCGGCACTTCGGAATCGCGGTCACTCGCTTCGAAACCCGTGCCTCTCGTTTCAGGCGCTTTCCGACTTTGATTTCGAACCCTAATTTGCTTTTAATGATGAGGGCAGATGAGCTGACGTCATGATAGTAGTGACGCCGCGACGCAACGCCGCGACGCGTTGATGGTGACGCCGCGACGCGGGTGACGCCGACGTGCGACGTCGCTGATGCAGGACGCCGCGACGCGGTGACGCCGCCACGCAGGACGTCGCGACGTGGTGACGCCACTTCGCTTGCCCTCCTCGCTCCAAAACTGCTTCCAAAAGTTACTCTTTATGCTCCACTGAACCTGTAATCACACCAAACACGCAAATCGTGTGGATCTAGCCAAAATTATACCATTATTATAAAATAAATGTGAAAATGACGAACTGACGCGAGTGTAAGATGAGTGTTTTAGGCACTCATCAATATAGATGTATATACTATATTGTATTTTTCTATGAATGATTTGAACTCCCTTATTAGAATGTTAACCGTTAAATTCGAGTTAAGGATAGATTGGTATACCCATAAGGGTCAAATTAGAAGTAATGCGAACGAATGTAATGATGTGTCACTTTGATCCGTAGCCCAACCAGACAAAGACGATAGTGTTCACTTAATTGGTTTTAATAACCAACAAGAGTCAACGACTGCATCGCGTTATAAAACAAAATGTTTTTATACTAGCCTGCAGCCTAGTGGGATCGTGCCGGTGATTCCATTATCCTGTGCACCGAAAGTATAGGTTAAATTTGGTTAAGGGCAAATTTAAATGTTAAGAAAATTGTAAAATGCATGATTTGTGTTTTGAATGATTTATTGCATATGAAAGTGCATATTTGGAATGATCAATAAATTGTAAATGAAATGAATATATGTATTGTATTGCATTGATCATTCAAAAAGGTTAAAAAACATTGTTTAGAAAAATTGCATGATCTGTGTTAAACTGAAATGGAAGAGAGAACTGTATAGAACCACTAAGCTTGAAAATGCTTAGCGCAAGCAGCTTTTTATCATCATCACTCAAGTACCGAAAAAGAATGTGCACGGTAAGACGACCGCAGCGGAATTAGAGTCATCGCCAAAGTCACACTCCGAGAATAAGTAGCTCACATGCATACATGAAATTATTCAACCTATTTTGTACAAACACTATTATGAAAATCGAACTTTGATTATGTTTCTGTAAATATTTGATATTAAAAACTCGCTAATAATGCCACAAAGGTATAAAGGTGGGAAATGGACCAAATGGGCATGAAATGCCAAGATCGAATGAAAAAAGTTTTGGTGGATCAAATAATGGCCCCCATTATGTTAAAGTGGTATTTACGTATATATATATATTTTTTCATTGAGTCTTTGAAATGTGTTTGGAAAAGTAATTGTATTTGGATTATTCGAAATGATTAAAAAAAAAAAAGAGTGAGGACCGTGTCCTCGGGTTCGAGTTCGGCCTCTGAGTCGGGTCGAGTATGATGGGCGCTGGCCGGCCACAGATGCGCCTCAAACTGAAATCACGATGGGCACAGTGTGGCTTCCCTGGAGTGGCAAGATGCCGAGATCGCGATACTCTAGCCATGACAATGATCAAGCTCAAGGTACCTTTAGGGAGTTTAGTGGCTACGCCTTTCCTACTGAGCAGAGTGATCAAGTCCCAGGGATAGGACGCATAGATATTGTCCATTAGGGACCTACATAATGTGCACAAGTGACGAAGGTTGCCATTCACACCTGATGGTAGTCTTTATAGGAAGAGTTGTGGCTCCCGCCTGGCAAATTTGAGAGAGGAGATCATCAGGAATTCCATTGCTCCTTGATGTGCATCCAGTGGCACGGGCGATGCCATGATCTTCGCCGCTAGTATTATTGGAAAGGATGAAGAAACACTTTTTGGGACTTTGTTCGTCGATGTCCTTCACGTGTCACCTGTGTAAAGGCTACACTACCGAATCACTTTTCGTGGTGCGAATAACCTTCACTGAGGAATTCTCGCAGGGTTGTATATACGGGAGATTGTCCGATTGCATGGAGTGCCGCCTCTATATAGTATAAGACGGATCCTAGGTTTACGACTTCTTTTCGGAGAGTTTCCAACCAGCCATGGGAACATAGTTGATGATGAACATTTCTTTTCATCCTCGTATCGGATCACAATGAGGAGGACCATCCAGACTTTAAAGGACATGCTACGGCATGCTCCCGAATTTTATGGGCAGTTAGGCATTCCCTAGTGGAATCTGGGCGCATAACAATTATCAGTGAGCATATGTGGTGACTTTATGAGGCACTCTATGGGAGGCCATGTCGATATCCAGTTTGTTGGACTCGGAATGGGACAGAGACCCTCCACGTCCGCATTTGGTTAGAGACACCTTCGAGAAAGTGTGGACTTGATACAAAGCATCTTCACAACCTCGTAGCCGACAAAAGAGCTTATGGGCCGGGGGATAGAAGGCTTACGAATTCTAGAGTTTGAGGTGGGTGATCATGGTCTTCTTAAAGGCAATGCTTAAGAGAGGAGTGGCCGATTTTTAGCATGCGGAAAGCCATCGTGCTGAGGCATATTGGGCCCTTTGAGATACTCCAAGATGGTGGGCAATAATTCAAGGTGATCGACTGCTTTCTTCTTACCGGCCAAGTTTATCGGGTGTTCATGCAGTGTTCCATGTCTCTATGCTCTGGAAGTACACTCCCGATCCGACTCATGTAGTGGATTGGGGCGAGCTTGCTATTGATGCTGATGGGACCTTTGAGGAGGGACCGATGCTAGATCATGAGCATAGTCAGATCAAGTTTTATACAGACTGAGGCTAGTAAAGGTGTTTGCGGGCAATACCTGTGAGTGAAGAGGCGACACATGGGGAGCTGAAGGCACTATTCGTACACTATCCTTCTTGTTCAAGGAAGAAGGTATGTTTTAGTCATTGATAAATGACTTTTTGCATGTGCAATGCGGATTGTATGTGTATGTATGTGTGAATTTTGGGGATGAAATTCTTTTAAGGGAGGAATAATGTAAAACCTGGGTAAATTTGAATTTTTTTCCGAAAAAAGGGCCAAACGGTAAATTGCCTATAGTGTACAAGTTGCAAAACTGAAATTTTTCTAGATCTTGGATGATGAAACGGACCTTACCGTTGGATTCGTCTCACGAAATCTAGTTACCCAAATGAATTTCGTTAAATTTCGATACAGTCAAATTTTCATGATTTTTGGGACGTTGAGTGCTTGGTGGACCCAAAAAACGGATTTTGAGAAAGAAAAATCTTGAACGGAAAAAGAAGCAAAATCTCATTTAAAATAAATCGAACTTGAACTATGTGGATCAATAATTGTTTCAGAACTGACTGAACGAGCACGGACACATGGCAGTCAGGCCATGTCTCCAAAACCTAAGGATTATTAGGGAAAAAGGAGATTTGGAGAAATGTCCAATTTCCTGGTTTTTCACATAATAGAGAAAGCCGAGAAAAGAACAAGAGGAAATCAAGCTTCTTTCTTCGACATCTACTGAGTTCCCGTTTGCCGAATTTGTCGAAAGCCAAGAATAAAGTTCATCTTTACTCCGACAAGGGCTACGGTGGGTACCGAAACATGAGATTTTGCCTAGGATTCAAGCAAGGAGTAAGGGAAATCAAAGATTTTGGGTATAGGAAGTGTCCATGGGACTTCCTAGAGTTTCTTCGACGCTCTAAAAAGTCGAGATTCTTCCTACTTTGGTTTATTTTCCACTCTAAGGGCCGTTTGGTTGTGTTTTTTTGCCCTAAGGGGCTGTTTGGCTGTGTTTTTACCCTAAGGGGCTATTTGGAAAAATTTTTGGGCTGTGGGAATGCTGGCTTGTTTTGGCCCTATGAAACGTCCAAATTTTGGGACTGATTTTTAGTTTGGAAAAAGAGGGAATTTGGGCTAGTGTTCTCCATGTAAATTATAGCTGCATTTGTAAACTTGATGCAGGCTTTTGAATCACTCAAATTGGACCTCTATAGCTTAAGTTATGGTCCATTTTCCAAGACTACCACAGGTTGTCCTATTTTGACCCTATACACTGTCCAGATTTTGTGACAGATTTTCGGTTAGGGAAAAGAGAGAATTTAGGCTAGTTTTCTCCAATGGAAATTATATCAGCATCTGTAAACTTGATGTAGGCTTTTGAATCACCAAAATTGGACCTCTATAACTCAAGTTATGGTCCATTTTCCAAGACTGCAACATGATGTCTTGTTTTGACCCTATACACTGTCCATAGATTGGGACAGATTTTCGGTTAGGAAAAAAAGGGAATTTAGGCTAGTGTTCTTCATGGAAATTATAGCTGCATTTGTAAAATTGATGCAAGCTTTTGAATCACCCAAATTGGACCTCTATAGCTCAATTTATGGTCCATTTTCCAGGATTGCCACATGCTACCCTGTTTTGACCCTATACACTATCCAGATTTTGGGATAGATTTTCTAAGTAGAAAAAGACAGAATGGGGCTAGTGTCATGGAAATTATAGTTGCATCTGTAAGCTTGATGGTGGGCTTTTGAATCACCCAATTTAGACCTCTACAGCTCAAGTTATGGTCTATTTCCCACTACTACAACTTAGGATGTTTAATGGTTAGTACCCAGATTTTGGGACTGTTAGGGGATTAGTTTTTGAACTGAGTTCAGACCTATCCTATGGTCTGTTATGGCTTGTTGTGTGAAATGTTTTGTGGGCATCTTTATGCCACAATTGGTCTTCGAGGATCAAGTTGTTGTTTTAGTTTGAACGACATGCTTCGATGGTAATTGATCGGAAGTCAATATGTGTGTCTCAATGTATGACATGTGATGAGTTTGTGTATGATAGGCCACTGTATTGCTTCTGTTTGTAGGCTATTTGCAGACATGTTATGCTCACACTCGCTCTAGGAGTGATAAAGTATGTCATCGCTTGATCGGGTGATGAATTGTTGATGCTGAGTATATGTCCGCGCAAATATATTGGACATGAAATGTGATCGTTTGGAAATTTATGTTGATTGGATATAATTGTCCATGGTACACCGGCGTAAATAAGCCTAGCATTGTCCATGGAGCATTCATTATGCATGTGGCATGATATAATATGCAATGGCGCATTACATTGCATACGCATCTGTGACACGTATTGAATGGGTGTGAGTGCATGGTTATAATCAACACTATGTTCAGTATTTGATTGGGTGGGCTCAGTATGGTGGGACAACGTCCAACAGGGTCACATAGTTGTATAAATGAAAATGAAAATATGTGTCGGTACTAGCAAGATGATACCCTCAAGCAAGCCCCACATTTTTGGTTATACATATGTGTCCAACGAAAGGTTTGGCGGCTTTGTGTGAGACCCTAAAAATTCGCTACCCACAAAAAGACACATGGTTTGAATATAAATGATCATTGAGGTGTAACATCCAAAAAGCTTTTGGTTTGAAAATGATGAGTCCAAAAATTCATTAGATTTTTAATCCATTTTTCTGAGTATATTAAGAGATAAATGTTGATTTGTTTGCAGAAATGTGGATATTTTACTCAAATTTCATTTTGCAGGAAAATACAGCAGAAGCTCAAATCTTAGCAAAAAATAGAAGAAATCAGCCTGCAGCAGAATTGAGGTCACAAATGAAAATTTAAGTCGCGACAGGAATGCTCAGTTGCCAGCAATTCCAAGTCACGACATCAACAGATTCAGCTCTGAAGAAGAAATAGAAAACTTGAACAAGTGAAGTCGTGACTTGAAGAAGGAGGTTACGACAAAGAAAACGTGGTCGAGACTAAAGGAAATAATCAAAGGAAGAAATTCAAGTCGCGACATCACTTGATGTCTACACCAAAAAAAGAGCAGGACCACACCGCGAATACCACCAAGCCGACAAGCATCCGTCAAGTGAAAGGCCACAAGAGAGGCCTGCAAAAGAAAGAGGTTGCAATTAGTTTTTAAATGCAAGGTCTATTTCATGTCGCGACACCACTGATGTCGTGACATAAAACAAAGAAGATCTCGGCAACCTCGTAGCCAAATAGAAGCACTCGCTCGAACCGAGGATCGTAAATGATGTCGCATCACTCATTGCACCACCCCAGCCAAGAGATAGAGCAGAAATGAGGCCACATGTTCACCTGATGTCGCGACCGGAAAATAGGTGGGAAGTTAAGGGGAAATTCTGCGAACGTAGAACCGAGGGGTCGCAACCCAAGTACAAATGGGAAGAGGTCGCGATATCACCAGCGAGGTCGCGACATAAAACGGCGACATATGAAGGCAAGAAGACCACCAACACAATTCGCGACTAAGAAATCAAAGTCACAACATGAAGTCATCATACAAACAAAAAAATGGTCGCAACCTAAAACTGATGTCGTAACTCAGAAACTGGAAGAATAGGAAGACAATGATGTCGTGACATTGAACTGAGGTCACGACATCAACACTGAAGGAAAACTAAGCAAATGAGGTCGCGACCACAAACGATGTCGCTAATTCACTCCATCAAAGAAGCGTAAGACAAACCGCAAAACTTAAAGAAAAAGTCACATCAATTATGAGCAATCAAGAGAAGTCCATGCGTCGCGGACATCAACTTGAGGTCGCGACATAGGAAAGTGAGCTGGGCTTTGATTTCCACCGAGCATTTTGGGGATCTGCCTAGATTCTTTCTTTACAAGATAAATAGACAGGTTTAGGACAAGAAAGTGTTTTCCTTCTTCACTACCCGTAGTGCAAAAAGAAGAGGGAACTCTGTATATTTTAGAGTAGATTTTATTTTAGTTTAATTTTTCTCGTTTTGAATCATGCGAACTGTGCAGAGACGAGTAGAGTTGGATCTTTAGTTATATTATTTTTCTTAAGTATCACTGGTCGAAAATTTATAGAATTCAGACGAATTTCGAATTCATTTTTCGCCATTGCAACTACAAAGTGGTTGTGCATGATCGGGTGCTCCATTTCTGTTCACAATGCATTAATGCAAATTACTGATTTGATTTTACATTTAGTTATATAGTCTTCCTGTACACACGGAGAATTAACAATGGGTTTTTACTTAATCAAGGTTCTTGAATGGATAAGTTCCCAATAGTAGTACTTAATACCAGTTGAGGGAACATCTTGACTGATAGTCCAGATGCCCTCTCGTGACACAGACGGAGATTCCCGAGGAGCTGAGAGCATTCTTTTCCGGGTACGTTCACCACCATTGACTTGAACCGCTGAGCTCCGAGAGTTCATTTTGATAAACTCTATCTGCTCATAATTGAAGTTGGAGGTGTATTTGCATCATAAATAATCGTAGAGTTCACCTTAATCTATAGGTAAATTCCTAATCCCCGTTAGCTTAGATCTAATCAAGGGAAAGGATAAACCCATAGATCTGGAGGTCAAGTCACCACGTAGTAGAAACTTTGCGAAAAATCCCGGAAGGTAAAGCAAAAGTTCTCACACAACAGAAATGGGTGAGAAGTATTGAGAAAGAAAAAAATACCTGTGATCTTGCAAGAGAATTTGGAATACAAGTAGCCAAGCTTGATCATGCCAGAGAAGCAAGGATATCCAATCGTTGAATATGGAGAAATCCACCCAATAATTAGGAAATCTTGGACAATAATCCGCATCCATACATAGAATGAGCAATGGATTTAGTGTCGAATTGAATCTGCTCCATTGTATTTCATTGATAGTTTTTGTTTTCATAGGAAACTCATTCAATCCATTTCATTTGTATACAATTTACTTTCATTCATTTACTTTGTTTTAGTTTAGTTTGAACATATTCAATAGTATAGGATTTTAATTTGTACGATAGATAAAACTCTACTATGAGTTTTGAGTTCAAATAATATGGAATTTTAGTAGTTGGGTAGTTAATATGTAATTCAAGCATCAATCTCTCGTGGGAAATGATACTGACTTATGATCTCAGATTTACTTGTATGACCTGCACTTGCGTTGTCATAGACTTAACCCTTATTTTTAAATCATGAACATTAAGAGAGAATTATTTTATCACAAACTTATCCAAAGTGACATGGATACAAGAGAAGTGCAGGCTCCTTAGCTATGTTAATTTGAAGGGTTTTAGTCTATATAGAAAAGTGCAAACATAAACAAATGAATTTACTTGTAAAATGATCATAGGATGTAATCCATAAATGATGGATTTTAGCACACATGGGCTTTTGGCATTGTGTGATAAGAGCCAAGATGGCTCGAAAGTGTGTGACGTGAGCGGTAAGGACTCGGGCATGGTACATGATCAGTCTCATCTCATCTCATGGCATGTAGAATTCCAACCTAGGATTGCAAGGATCTTGTCTCGGAATGTGTGAATTGTGAACATGACCACGTATGTGCACTTAGGTGGGGAGGCTACAGGGAAGATTACTCTACTGGGTGTGGCTCACTAATTTATACGGGAAACATATTAGGCGCGAAGATGCATTGACTCATGATCTATACTCATTCGAACATGATTATGGAAGAAGCTAACATGTACTTATTACCGCTTTTGTAAAATATTTTGGAACAATCTTGTTCTAATGTGTAACATTTGTAAGAGTGTTGTAATTAAACTCTTATGAATTGTTTTAAATATAATTTTTGTAGTGTTTTAAAATGAAACACATGGATAAGTGGACAATGTGTGGTCATTTTTATTCAAGGTGGACCCTATGGGTCATCAGATACATTAGGGCCTCTGACATGAGCCATGTTACTATCTTTATACCGGTTGATGGATAGAGCCCCCATACAAAGGGACTCTATTTGATTCGCTGAAATTATGGATCCTAGTAAACGGACATAATATTAAAGTAGTATCGGGGTCACCGATATCCAATGAAGCTTCGCAGTTGACGCTTGCAACCGACCTCCGGCTTTGGGGTACGCAAACAAGTATCATGAAGATAATTTATTCTTTCCTCATTAGAGCACCTAAACTTTGATATTTTGACCATAATTGACTAATTGGACAAGTAATGACTTGCACAAGAATTGGTAAGTTTGATCATACAACTTGCACAATTGAAACTCTCCAAAATAGGTCTTTGATTGTGAATGAATTATGGAAACAATATGGAGCATGAATTTTCTATGATTTTCTCTCATTTTAATTGCCAAAATCATGGGGATTATTTCCATAACAGCCATGATAATACGAGGACTTTGAACTTCCTTGTTGGCTCTAGTTTTTAAAGGTTTGACTTGACTTGGGCTCTTTAAAGGCTGGTTTGACCCAAAAAAAAAAACCTCCACAAACCATTGAAAGCCTCTCTTGAAAATTTGGGCCCTTGCTCAGATCGCTCCAATCGACATTCGACCTGGATCCATTGTACTTTGATCTCATCATTCTACTCCCTCTTATATTTCTATTGTGTCTTGAATCATAAAATTTGGAGTTCGGAGGAGGAAGTTATGGCCATTACAAGAAAAAGGGTTGGCACCATGTGGGCGCTCGCCTATGGCACTCAATGCCAGGATGCCCTATTTCAATCAATTTTATAGTTTTAAACCCGATTTGAGGGCCCATAAGTGGGGGTATATATAGAAAATGAACCCTAATGCAAAGAACGGTTGGAGAGGCTGAAAATTAGGGGAAAGAACCATAGAGAGAACTCTACAAAGGGGAGATTTATTGCAAAGAAAAGGAAACCGTGAAAGAGCTTGATGATCATGGTTATGAAGAAGATCTATTCTCCAATTCATTTGTTTCTCTAAACCCTTACTCCTTTTAGCTTTTGAAATCATATTAAATCCTCTTTATTTCAAGATATACTCTAATGTTAAGCTAAATTCTTGTACATAGGGGTTGGTTTATGGATTCAGTATGAAGATTATTTCTTTTATGTGATATTTCAACTACATTAGGGTTAGAACTACGTGGACGGTTGATGCTTTCGGCATTATATGGCAAGCATTCGATTGTGGCTAGGATTGAGATAGCTTATTGACATGCTTCAATGATGTGTGAAAGCATTTTTTGAATGTTAAGTCACCCATTGCATTGTGTGAATCTTAGATGGACTGTGATAGGTAAATAAGTTCACATAGCCGGTGTACTCTTCATGATGTAATCGTGAAAGGTGATGATGAAATGCCCGAGGGATAATTTGCCTTATTATCATTCTTGCTACCACATGAATTGATGTGGGAGAGTAAGTGATGAGTTTGAGAAAGTGTGAGTAGAGGTCACATATTTTATCGCCCCTTTGACCAACAATTCATAAATTATGCACCCAATTACTCTAAGTGAAATCTCAAATGCATGATGAAGTAGACCAACCCTAAACCCATATCTACGAGTAACTTAAAGTTTGTTTCATTTAGTTTTCAAGTCTCCCAAGCATCCAATATTTTCCCATTTTATTTCCATAGTTGTTTTTCCTTAAATCTATTCACTTAAATTGACAGCTTCAATAGTGAGGAGTTCAATTAGTTAAGGTACCTAGTTAATCAAGCACTACAGTCCATTCCCTATGGGACCGATATCCAGACTCTTAGAGTCCACTATATTACTTGTTATCCGTGATATCAGTAAAGTAAAATATTGCATACATTTGCAAGTGAACAAGTTTTTGGCATCGTTGTCGGGAATTGACAATAACTTGAGCGATCAATATTTTGATGAAAGAAATTCTTGCTACTTTAAGCATTGTGTTCCTTTTATTATTATTATTATTTTTTATTTGTAGTTAGTTTACTTCATTTTTATTTTTTTTACTGTAGGTGTTGAGCATAAATGTACAATGCAATGGAAAATAACTTGTTCTCCATCATCCAAGCTCAACTTGCCTCTATCTCCAATCTAATTAAGCAACAAGATCAACATGGCTTACCTTTTCAAATTCAAGGGCAAGGACCTTCAAGCTCCAACTATCAAGAGCAAGAGAGTACATCTACTTTTGAGGAAACTGTTATTGCTCTATTAGAAGAAACTAAGAAGAACAATGACGCTCAAGACCATCGGATATCAAGTATTGAATCTAATATGGACAATTTAAAAGACAATATGTCAACATGTGTGAAAAATCTAGAAAATCGGGACAAGTAACCGGGTCCCACCATAAAGGAGCAATCTTCAAGGCCACTCCCAACGACATAAAAATGAGGATGATGATATGAGATTTTGAAATTAGAATTTGAGCTTTTGAAGAGGAACTTCCAGGCCCAGAATTGGTTGAGAAGAAGGACAATGAGCTTGTTATGGAGGAATAGCTGCTATTGGAGGAAATGCAAGTTGAAGAGAAAAATCCGAGAATAATAATTGAAAATGTTTTAGTTGTGGTTGAAAACTTCAATTTCCCCATTGATTTTGTGACTTGGGGCATTGAAGAGGACCAATAAGTTCCATCTATAGGAAGACCCTCCGTTGCTATAAGTCAAGTGTGGATTAATGATTTACATGGGGAAATGACCTTCCTTGTTGGTAAGGAAAAAGTAAAGTTCGACCTCTACCAAAACACACCACTTACAGATGAAGAAAAGAGGATATGCATGAGGATAAAGAGTCTACTTCCGCTCTTTGAAGAGCATGCACCTATGTTCCTTCAAGAGGATATTCTTGAAGGATTTAGAATTGTGGCCAACTCACTCTCCACCAAAGAGTTGGCATTTGAGCTTATATCACATGTTATGGAGGTGGATGAGTTCATCCTTGCGCACGATGAGGATGATGAGGGAGTACTAGCCATGATGGATGATAAGACACCGCGAAGCTCTAAGACTTCTCCATAGAGTATAGCTGGACTCTAAGAACGGAGTAGCTTCTTAGGAGGGCAACCCAAGCAAAATAAGGATTTCTATCCATTTACTACCCTAGTTGTTTTTTGTATGATTTGCATGTCAATCTTGTTTTTAGTGTTTATTTCGTTTTTGTTTGTGTTTTTGGAAAGATTGAAGCTGATTCATATTGAGGGAGTTTCATCTAGGCCTATCTCAACCCGAGCCCAATGATCACAGTTGATCATCTAAGGGAGTCTTCTGTTTCTACTCTTAATATTCCATACATTAGGGGGGTGTCCCTTTGTTTAAAAGTTTTTCCCACTTCTATTATCTGGTTTTTAGTTGTTTTCCTTAGTTGTTATGTGTTTAGTTTTAGTATTTTTGTTTTTAGTTGTTGATGTTTACTTCTTGGTTTGTTTTTAGTTCAAAATAAAGGGTCCATAAAAAATAAGAGTGAGTGTTGTTTTAGGTGCTAGATTTGCCTTGAGTTGGCGCCTAGGCATGCTAGAGGCCTTCCCCAAGTTGTTCTCGTTCATCTTTTGCAATTTACTTTGCCTCTTGTTTATTCTTTTTCCAAAATGAGCAACTCGGGTACTCATTACATTCTCGATGCATATTAGTCTCCATTTTTTTTTCCTTTTCAAATTATTGTCCATCCCAACCATCCAACAAGCACTGATAAAAAACAAACCAAATGTGTGACATTAGAACACTTATTTATATGATAAAACACTCTAAAACTAATAAAAATATGGGGATAAATGAATATAAAGTATACTCATCACACACCCAAACTTAAATCTTGGCGCCTGTGCATGCTGTGAGGCCTTCTCCAAATTGTTCTCGTTCATCTTTTGTACTATTTTTGCCTCGCTTTGTTTATTCTTTTCCAAAATGAGAAACTTGGGTACTCATTACATTCTTGATGCATACAACCTCATTTTTTTTCCTTTTCAGCTTATTGTCCATCCTTAACCATCCAAATGCTTACCTGATAAAAAAAACAAACCAAACAGGACATTAGAACACTTATTTATATGATAAAAACACTCTAAAAACTAACAAAAATATGGGGATAAAATGAATATAAAGTATACTCATCACACACCCAAACTTAAATCTTTGCTTGTCCTCAAGCAAAGGAAAGACACAAAACACTTAAAACAATCGAACAAACATGAAGTGAGCACGGTGACTGGTTGCCAAGAGGAGAAACACAATGAACACAATTTTTTCCACAAACACAATAGCTAATAATAAGATCTTCATTGAAATCTTTAAAGATTAAGGCAAAAACTAGCATGGAAAACATAGCAATCCCTCCTGCAAGTCCTCAATGACCTTTCCTAGGGGATCTTTGTGAAGGATTTCTAATTAGATCTCAAACATATAGCAAAGTTCCAACACCCCCAAACCCAAACTCAATTCACATTTTTTTTAAGGAAATTAACTAAGAAAGGATAAGAATGAACCCATTTATTCAATCACAATAAACTTAAAGTAGGATGCAATGCTAAGGAGTTCTAGGAGAGTGTCCCTGGAGTGGGGATCCATTGGTGACTCCCCACCAATTGGTTAAGAGCACCAAGCATTCAATTCTCTTCAAACTTCACCTCGAACACTCAACTAGAAAACCAAAGCCCCTATTTGATTTTTTTTTATTCACATTTTTTATTTTCTATTTTCTTTTGCTTTTCTTTTGCTTTTCTTTTTCTTATGTTTTTGCACTTTTTCGTCAGTCTGAAATCCTCTTTAAAAGGTGTCTCATCACTCAAAAAAATGAAGTCTCTCAAGGCAAATTCAATTTCAGAAAGGGAGGTCGGAAACAAGGTATATACATGAGATCTATTGTGTGTGTGCATAAAAGCTCCCTTAATAAATAGCTTCTTGAAAAACAAGGGGGAAACAAGCTATGTCACCCACAACTAGTCATGCACTATGTTCCAAATCAACCCAACACCTAAGTATCCCAAGAGTTGGCCTTAACCTTTTAAATTCCAAGCTTATTGTTCAAGTGATCCTCTAAGAGAAAACAAGGCACCGAGCTCTCTCATTTCATTTGGTTCCTCGGGCTAGCTGACTCCTCTTCTACTAATTCATTTGGCTCATTGGCATCAACTTCTTCAACTTCCTTTACTTCTTATGGATCTTGAATTTCTCCCTCACTTCTCAAGGTGATATCCTTCGTGTGCTCCATCTCTTCTTTTTCTGGGTTCACCTTAAGAGTGTTAGGCAAAATCATTTGTTGTTCTGCATAAAGTATCTCAACCATTTTCCCCAGTTGAATCTATGAGCTCTTAAGTTGTTCCAAGCAATTTGAAGAATTTCCCTTGTCTCATTCATGAATTGAGCCTGAAAATTGGCAAATTCAGCTTGAGATTCAGCCAATTCATTCATGGCTTCTTCCAGAAGAGATTTTTTTAACTCATGGAGGTTGACTTATCTCAGCTAGAGAATTTTCCATTTTAGCCCTTAAACTTACATATTTAGCTTGAGATCTAGCCAACTCAACCATGGCTTATTCTAGAGGAGATTTATGAACTTGTGGAGGTTGACTTAACTTAGCTTGAGAATTTTCCATTTCAGCCCTTGAACATGCAAATTCAACTTGAGATCAAGCCAACTCAACCATGGCTTATTCTAAACATGTATTGTGTTTTTATGGAGGCTGGAGTTCATTTTGATTTGTTTCCCATGAAGGGTTAAGGTGATGCTGCCAGCCTGAATTGTGTGTGTTCAAGTATGAGTTATCCCCAAACTGACTTTGCTCCGTGGAGATGTACGGGTTCTAGACTTGACTTCTCACCATTTGATGCTAAATATAAGTTAGTTGTTGAGTTAGGAGAGTCGATTCAACTGAATTCCATGAAAGATCCATTGTGAATTAATTCCTAAAAAATCCAAAGTAAAATAGAAATAAAATAAAACAAAACTAAATTATATCCAAAGTAGTGTCAAGTTATTTCGAATCACATTAATAGAAGCACCAACTTGGAAATAGCACCAAAACTTGATAGGCATAAAACATGTATGAATTTATAAATCATTTATGTGCACAAGTGCACTTGTCGTGCTCAAGTAATAAAGCAGGCAGAAAGCATCGCTCATGAGGATTAAGCAAATAAGTACCACCCACCTAGCTCTAGACTCGACGGATGATTGAAAATCTTTTGAATAAAGACAAAATCAAATAAAAGAAAAACCCTTAAAAAAAGTTAAAACCTAGGGTTGTGACTTCACCTAGCTAATCCCGATGGACATGGCTTGAAAGTTAACCTAATGGTGTTTACATCCTAAAATGATGGCGGGTTCATTAAGGTACAATTCGATATCTCTCAAGCATTGACAAGCTTAACCCTAAAAGAGGTCATATTGCCTCTCAGCCTCAAACCCTAGAGTTAAGGCTGCCTTAACTTTAACGAACCCTACATGCCACATATAAAACCTAAGGTATCTCTACTCACATATTGATTACATGATATTCTACCCATGTCCCCTTCTATTCTCATCTCTCGATCTCAAAACAAGAAAATGGTGATCAAGCATCCACAAGTGATTAATGCATAGTAGAATATTCAATGAAAGCTATATAAACATCATTAAATATTAGAGACAGCATAATCCATCATTTTTAGCATTGGTTACATCAAACCCTAGAATTTGAATTAAAACATCTTGAGAGAAGAAAAGGAAAATGAAAGAAAGAAAACTCAAGTTGCAGATAGGTTGTCGTCGTCTTCGTGATCTCTTGTTGAAGCTCGCTTCCAAGCACCGTGTCCCTAGGAGACATCATTCTATCTTTAGAGAATTGGGTCCACCTCCTAGAAAAACATGTATGACTGGAGGAACATGTCCTTTCCCTGCCAGATCCCTTGAAGAAGTAACTTTCCCTATAACTTTGTCATTTGGAGGAGTGAACTTACCATTTGAGGAAAAGACTCTATTTCGAGGAACATTCCTTGAACCTCGCCTACATCATTTCCCCTCTTCCTTAGAGCAGTGAACCTATCCCGTGGAGGGGTGGACCTTTCTACATCATTTTCTATGGGAGGAACAAATTCATCTCTGTGTGAATTCAGATACCTTTCAGTGAAAATTTCCTCGAGAATTGGTTATACTACTTTGTTCCCTGTTGTATCCCCTTCATTGAATTCTTCTTGATGGAGGATCTATACAAACTGCAGTCCACTCTTTTTTCAACCTATCAACACGAACCATACAATATTTAGGGACCCACACCTTCCTTGAAAAGAGTTTTCCCTCGTTTCTTCGATTATATCAATGCTCTTAGGTTGAAATCGCGTGCTTACTAAGGCCACCGGTGGGAAAGGATCTTCACACTGCCATAATCTCTTTCTTGCCAGGAACTTGAGTATCCCTTTGTTGATCCTATCCTGTATGACATTTCGAAACCTCAACATGCATTAGTGTGGTTCCATGAATCAGGTACTTGCAAGAAGCTCCGCTCAGTTCATCCTTGTTAAGGATCCGTGGTCTTTAAGGAAGTAATGAATTTTCTTTTCACTCAAGAAATTGAATATTTCCTCGCCTTCGCTTACCTCGAACATATTAGACATGTGTACCCAATAATTTGTGTCTTCTTCCACAAATCAAAGCCTTTTCTACTAACAGATGATGAATGTCCCCGTAGTAGATAGATCTACCATTGCCACCTCCTCGGTTCACCTCAGAATAATAGGCTCTCATGGACTCTTCCTCCTAACTTTCTTCCTTGAGCAGCTCCTCATATTCTGTCACCTTAGCTACAAGTTCATAAAAATCTTTAAATCTACAATTCGAATTTTTCCTCAACTCAATGTCCAAACCTTCGGGCCATTTCCACATACTTTCGGCTCTCCGAAGATGGATCTTTGCATATGTTTTTCATCTTCTTGAATTGGGGATGCATCAAATCGTTGGTCTCCCCATTTCTTTGAGTCACTGCGCTTCTATACGACACTTCAGTTTAGCCTCGAAGAACAAAGTGTGGAACCATCTTTCCATCTCCCGCCAATTCTCGAATAGAGTTCCTTGGCAATGTTGTATACTAAGTGAATGTTGCCCCTGTCAAAGAGTTAGGAAATAGTCTAAGCTTGAAATGATAAAAATTCTCGTAGTTAGACAGCTCCCCACATTACACAGTGAATCTGGAAACATGCTCTATGGTGGATTGGTCATCTTCTGCAAAGAACAAGGAAAAATCAAGGATCCCAGACTTCAGTAGGGGTTCTCCCTGCCTATCATTTTGGATAAGGTTTGTAGAACCCCAAAGCATCATTTTGCCTAAGGCCCCATATAACTCTTGCACAACCTCTCTAATTGCTCTTAAATCTAGTATTGGGGTTGGTTACCTAAAAGGCTACTGAGGAACTTGTTGAACTTGTTGTCCCCTGTTGCCATTTACTCCTACAGGTAGCTGCATGATGCCTCTCGGGCCTCCATTGAAAGAAAATCCCCCTTCACATGCTCCAGGTTGTGTAATTGGATTAGTTTGGAGCAAAACTTCCGAAAGCAATTGTGGCTTGGCAAAGATAGGTCTTTCCCCTGCTAAGTTCTCTAGAGTACCACTCTCTCATATGGGGAGGAAAGTATCTAGCCTTTGCTTGCATAGGTGAGCGGTGAAATTCACCAACTTCTCTTAGGTTCTTAGAATGTTGCCCCCGAAGTTCATTAGAAAATTGCCTTTCAGGCTTAGAAACAACTTCTTGCCTTGGTTGCCCCCTCTCTCTAAGGTTCTCCATAATTAATTAAGATTACTGCTTCATTTATTCCATAAAGGCAGTCATGATCATTTCTTAGCTCTTTATTTCTTGCATAAGAGCCTGAAATTCTTTAAATTTATTAGAGAACATAATAGGCACATTCACATTACCTGCACCCCCTCCTTCCACTTGTTCAATAGGGTTGTTGGATGGATTCCCCTATTGTCGTACTGGAGAATTCATCAGGTTTTCTATATGTTCCACCAAGGCTGGAACTCTTCATTCTCAGGCCGCTGAGCATCAAATCCTAAGTTCGAGACTCTACAGTTGTTTTACTCCTCACTTTTGTGGCATTCTTCAAGAAAATGGTCTCATAGTGAATATGCATAATATATATATATATATATATATATATATATATATATATATATATATATATATATCTGTGTGTGTGTGTGTGTGTGTGTGTGTGTGTGTGTGTGTGTGTGTGTGTGGATTTTCATAAAGATGTGTCACATTGAGTGTGCCAAAAATATTTTTCGGTGGATTTTCTAGTGGAATTCCCTAGATCTTACAAAAAGCATGGAGATTGGTGAATGTGCTGGCGTGCCATAAAATTATATTATTTTTGACCTGAAACTATGCCAAAATCTAACTTTTGCTCAAACAAAAAATTGATTCCCTAGTTCCCTTGACAATTCCCTAGATTCTAAACAAAAAATACATCAAAATTAGACGATAAAATCTAATCAAAGCCTAAGAGAAAAACAATGATTACCAAAATGTAGCGTATTCCATTATAGAATTGGAGTAAAAATCAAATGTTGAAGCAAGAAAGTTTTGAAGTGACAAAGTACTTAGAAATAACATATAAAACTAAGCTAGGAATCTTAATAAAAACACTGCTGAAATTGTAGAAGAATAAGAGAAATGCTTAAATGCTCTTGCATTGGTTTTAAGTGTTTGAAAGTCAGCCCCTTCTTCTGATGCTTTGATTCCCTTATATAGGCATTTTTGAGCAATTGCCCTATCCCACTTTCTCCAATAACTGTCCATGTCTCCACTAAAGTCTTGTTCCTCAAGCAACTTTCCACCACTGCCCACGTACTCTGTCATGTCCTGACTTGGAGAAAAAGTCTCCTCCATATTTCACCTTTGAGACAAAGTCTCAATATTCTCATGGGTTTTCTGACAAATTCCTTAAATACCCTTTGCGCCTAAAAAAAAATTATTTAAATACCATTTGGGCCCAAAATGTATTTTTACCGTCTACACCCTAATTTATAATCGATTTTCAATATTTTGTATTTTATTATCGCACTAACATTATTTCTAATCGACATCGCTTAGACATGCCGTCTACCTTCACATTTTTCTCATCTACTATTATTTATTTATTTATTTATCTGCCTATTTATTTATATACCTTTGGCGGCGTTGTTGTATTGTTATTACTTGTCTTTGGTATCTATTGGACAATTAGCAAAATCCAAGTAATTTTCCTTAATTTGTTTAGTAAAGACATGACTTTAAGGTCACAAAGGAGTGCTACGGTTTGCTATCGCACCTTCCGTGTAAGTAACCTTTCCCTCGAACCTAAACTTGATTTTTCCTGCACTGCTTCCATAAATAGTCCCATTTACGGTTTTTCTTGCTTCATTTTCCTTTAAAATAAAACAAAAATAGCAACGATTCCAAACCATTTTTAAAATGATTTTTCAAAAATAAAACAAGTCTCAGCTTTTAGTAGAAATGCATAATAGCAAAAATACGGATCCATAGATTCATAATAATTATATTCTAACTTAAGTAAATTATATAAAGTGCTTTTATTCCCAATAAGATAATTTCATTTATAATGTAATGATTAGTATTAGTATTTTTAAAACATTAAAAAAGGTATTAGTTTTTTTAATTAAACATCTCAACTTTAATTTTTATTATGGTTACATTTATATTATTTTACTCTGAATATTATTCTTTTTTTGAAGAGAAAATTAGTTTTATTGATTAAATCTAGCAAATACATTGATAGTAACATAGAATTAAAATCGCTAGAAATTATAGAAGATGAAACAACATTTAGGTTAATAAAGATAATAATTGACTTGTTTCCATACATTTGATAATTGAGCCTATACATTGATATTACTATTGCATTAAAATACATACGATTCTGGCCACAGCCAGACGACGTATAACTGATTCGATGTATTTGTTTGAATAGATATTTCTGGCTTTACTGGGACCACTCTACACAAATAAACACAGCACGACGACGACAATGACAACAACGGCAAACAAACGCAACAACAAGACAATGACTAAAGCACGAAAAACAAATAAAAACCTAGATTTTATGGAACAACTTTATTGAGTAAGAAAATAATTAAAAGTGGTCTAGAGTGGTGATTTCAAGCCAATAATGACAAAAATAAAAATCATCACTTCTTGTTTAAAGGAAAAGAGGTTAGCAAAGAAAAAGTTGAATATTATTCTCTTTTATATAGTATACTATGCGCACAATATTTAAAGTTATTCAATATAGATAAAACATCTAAATCTAAAAATCAAAACAAAATTGAAAAAATCCTAAAATATGTAAATCAATTCTAATTCATAATAAAATTATATAAATGAATATATATATTATTTTATTTTATGAAACTTATTTTAAAATTAATCTTGCTAAAAACAATTTTGTTTTTATAATATATATTAAAAAAATGATTTTTGTTTGTTTTTGTTTTTCGACTTAAGAAAATTTGTCAAAACGAGTTTGTTATAGCAAAACAGTACGGGAAGTCTCTTATATTTTTTATAAATATATATATAGAATTGGAGTTTGTTAATTTGAATAAAATATTAAATTTTGTTTTTTATAATTATTATGATATTGTATATATGAGCATTCTTAAAATGAAATTAGAGAATAAATAACTTTTTATGAAATATCTTTCATGGTTGAACATATTTGCATATCATATATTGATTTTTTTTCCTATTTTAGACAAAAAAAAATATATATATATATATTATACTTGTAGGGTAAATCAATCTTGACATCTGAAGGTTGAGCAACTTTTGTCAGATCTCTAATCTGGAAAATACTGTTGGCCGGGGCCCAAGAAATGGTTGTGCTGCCAGCTATGACATTCTTGTTCCCGTAAAGCAAAAAAAAATTGACATGTCCAGAGTTGCATTTGAGTATAAATTAATAAGTAGAATCCATAGACTACTTTACCACATGTATCAAGTGTACTCAAAGATATGGTTTGTGTTGTGGTGAACTCAACTCTCATCTCCCGAATCCTCGCCCTCTTGCTCTTGGCTGCCTGCTGCTGTACTTGCTACCAATACTGAAACTTAGTAATGGTAGCCAAATCAGGTTCATAGATGCATGCATACAGGTATCACCTATGATCATGATATCTCGCCTTTTTTTCTTTTTTTTTTTCTGGCTGGTACGTACATGATGATATCTTGGCTTTGGTATATGTATAGTTGATGGTGCGGTTGATTTCTGTACACATTGGTAAATACCCTTTGCTATATATCATGCCTGTACTAAAAGTGCTCCTGCAACAATTTCTTGCCGGAGTTCGACTTCTATGGAGACAAGGTGCTTTAGAAACGTTAATTTCCTTAATTTTCCAGCAAATTCATGAACCAAATAAATAAAAGAGAATTAAAAATCATTAATTCTGGATACATGAATGCAGGTTATGAGCTTGCTTCTGGGCACCGGTGCGGGAGCTGGTTTCGCGGTCTCGTTTGAGTTCAAGTATTATTTGAGTGATTTCTTACTGAATCTGAAGTTTTGACTGGTAAGATTTAAGGAAGCCAAATCCAAGAAGGGAAATTCCTGGATAGGGCAATACTGCTACTGGTCTGTTGTTCTTGGATTCATTTGCATGGCTATACTTTCGGTACTCATCAGTTAGTATGGTTCTAAATCAAGCAGTTTCTTGGATGACCATCACCAAATTATGCACTTAATTCATCCTACATCATTTTGATTTTTGTTTCTGGCTCTAGGTTCCTGAATGTGTATGCTTGATGTTAATGCAGATACAACAACATTATTTAGCTGGAGTTTTATTTCATTATCAATATTTCGTACCTGAGTCAAGAGGGATATTGTATACTTGGAAAATTTTAATATTGCAATTATCCTTAAGTGTCCAATAGCATACCTCTTGCCTTATCTATGATCGAGATTCACAACGACTCGTTATTGATTCAAAATTACTAGGAATTGTTGTCTAGAGCTTAATTTGCTCACACTTTTCTTCTTTATTTCTTTTGCATCATAGCGTCAAGGTGATTATCCCATGAAGTGATATACCGCCCCCATGACAATAAATAGGTGGCTACCCACTTTAAGATGTGTCCCACGTCCTTTCAAGGGAAATCAAAACTATGTGGGAAAATAATTTAACCTTAAATAGGTCACACTTAAATATTATTTTTTTTAAATAATTGCCAATATTTCTCCCACCTGACCTTTAAATCACTAGAAGCGTATTAATTTAATTAATTTAAAACAAAATTTCCCTATATCCTTATACTTAATCAATTATTTTAAATTTTTAATACAAGTCCTCTAAGAATGGTACATCAGTAACTAGATCTTTATACACGTCGGGTGTACAATTATGCAGTGACGGAGGTAGGATTAAAATTCAGGGGAGCAAATCTTAAGACTTTGCTTTTTGTTATCAGGAAAATACTAAAAATAGAAAATAGAGAAAAAAAGTGGAAGGAAAAAAATTATAGAAAATGATAGGGTCTTAAGCCTAATTGGAGAGCGCAACCTAAAAGACCGGTTTGATAGGTAAGAGAACCTCTCAAGTTTAAGTGCAATTCCACACTCATGTGTGGAACCGATGTAGGATCGTATCATTCTATACCCCTCGGTAAATCGACGCTCGCGATAACATTACCGCGACTCATACCCTACAAGATTTACTCGCACCACCTTTGGGGCACTGGCTGCCCTTTCCAATCCTTTCCTGTAGCCCTCTCCTATTATGCTCCAGCCAATGAAAGCACAATTATTAGATCCTCAATCCCACCTGAGCTCAACCCAAAAGACCTACCGATAAGTAGGGAGAATCCTGTTTATTATCATCACTCAAAGAAACCACTGGGATCATCAAAAATAAAAAATGGGTTTAAACTTAATAAATTAATTATATATGTTTATTCAAACTAATATCATTTGTTTCCTCTTTATCAGATAAGGACTAAGAATTCTTAAAATACGTGAGAATTTGAGAATTTTGATTATAATTGATTTTCTTTATATTTTTCACAATAAACCACATAAGAAAATCATTTCTTTAGTATTTTTTTTCCTAGTACTTTTGAGTTCAGCACAAGAGTCTTGCATATAAGGAAAATAAAGATGAAAATTGAGAGGTTCAAAACTTATTTATTTGTTTCTTTTATTATCTAAGGATTAAGAAATTTAAAAATAACATAAAATTTTTGATTATATTTCATTTTCTTTTATATTTTCCACAGTGAAGCTAAACATGATAAAATCATTTTTCGAATTATTTTTTCTGCCCTTAGTACTTTTCAAGCAAGCTATAAGCTGTCCGAAAAACACTCAAGGAAAGTAGAAAATAGAGGAGGAAAAGAGAAAGAAAGAAAATTTCAGAGGATAATAAAAATAGTTTTAAACTTAGTAAACTTAATTTGATATGTTTATTCAAACTCATTTATTTATTTCTCTCATTAATATGATTAAGAAATTTAAAATATTTAAAATTTCAAGAAATTTTGGTTATATTTAGTTTTATTTGATATTTTCCACGATGAAATCAAATATGAGAAAATCATTTTTTTAAGTAATTTTCTTCATTCTTTGACATTTTTGAGTTTCAAACGGAGCCTAAATATATATTTTTTTTCAAAAATCAATAATCAAAAGCCTTAATCTAATAATAGTTTAGCATTTGTACATTTATGGGACACGGTATAGAAATTGGGTTTAAATTCAATCAAAAAAATTTTTCAAAACAATTTCCGCCAGTGCAATTATGGGAAGTGAAAGATCGCAATTTTAGTACGTCTTTATGGGTAATTGAGGCAATATCTTTATATATATATATATATATATATATATATATATATATATATATATATATATATATATGAACTGGATCAACATTGGTAAAGAGAAAAACATATCTAATTATATAGGTGTTTGGAGAATGGAGAGCCTCAAAATGGAAAAGAAGTGAAAAAGATACCATATAAGGACAATGTTAACATTGGAGAAACGAATTTTCAAGCTTCATTTCTAATATTGTACATTATTCATTGATTAAAATAGTAACATAAAAGTTTTATTCCATTCAAAATGTGTTGGAGGATTCACACAAAGTGCAAGTAAAACTAGAAGGTTTATGAATAATTAAGCCGCAATCAATAATATTAACTCGTTAAATCTTTAAAAAAAAAAAAAAACCCTTTATAACCCCATTTCAAGTAAATCATTATTCTTAATATTAGTTTTTGTACATCTAAAATTATTTTTAAACAAAATGAAAATTATTGATTTATTGGTTTATTTTTAAATACTTCAAAAATAACCACCATTATTTTGATTTATCTAATATATTTTTGAGATATCTAATACTTTTAGCAATGATCATCCATTTATTATTATTCTATTTTCAGAATATATTTCTAGTCATTTTATTCATGTTTCAAAATTTGTCTAATGAAATATTTTTTCGATCGTGTAAACAAACTAAGAAAATTTTAAAAAGAAAAAACATAGCACCGTAGACCCCAAATTTGGAGTGATCTTAGTTTTCCCTTATTATTTATTTATTTATTTGACTTGATATTAATTGATATGATTTTATTTGTTTTTTATATAAGAAAGAAAGATAAATGGAAAAGTTTTTTTTCAGGGAAGACGTACAAATTGGCTATGCAGAAAAGGAAAATACAAGCTGTGACGCCCAATCCCGGGGGTCCCTATGACAACCCGTCAACCCGCGGAATACTCGTAGATGTCGGGTAACCCGATACCACTAAAATCGGCTAATCTCCTCAGACGGTTCTACCAAAATATAACATTCCATGGTTGTTTTACAAAGACCACACCGGTCCATATACAATTAAATGAGTAAAAATGATCAATGCGGCCCATACATCAATTTTCACTAATATATCCCAAACTAACTATATTACATGGTTCAAGAGTTAATAAATCATACTTAAATTAAATATATTAAAATTTACAATTTTAATACATGTTATACAAAATGGAAATTTCTGTGCCCACAATCCCACTTTCATATGGCTCCTAGTGAGCGTCCCCATGTACACCCTTGTATCCGAAATAGCGATCCTCGACAGGTGAGCAAAGCCGAGTATATAATTTCCTACGTGCTACTCCCACCCAAGCGCATTACCGCGACAAACAATCACACTCAAGCAAATACATGATCCTACTTAAATGTCTACATGCCCAACTCCTTGTCTCGAGTCCTCACCGACTCCTTCACACATGCCTTAAGCTTAAATGCGAGTAAAATACGCTTTCAAACAAAAGCTTTTGTTCTGAAAACTTACAACCGAAGTTTTCGTGAAAATTTATCGACAACCCTCCAAGACGACCGCTGATAACCGAATCGGTGGAGACCCCGTAAAATTCAAATTTTCCGAGAAATGGCAAAATCGTAATTTCGGTCAAAACTCAAAATTTTTCTAGATCTCGGATGACGAAACGGATTTCACCGTTGGAATCGTCTCGCGAAATCTAGCTAATACGTCGAATTTCTTTGAATCTCGAGACAAATCACTTGTGTTTCTTCGTACATCGAATATCATGGTCAGAACGAACTACGATGTGACAAAGTCACCTATATCATGTGCCTGTGACACATGCTGCATGAGTAGAGAGATGATCGAAATTGATCAACAGATAGTGCCAAATGTCAAAATCCAAGCTTAGAGACACATGATCGTATTAATTAAATTGTAATGATAATAGACAAAGTCCAAGAAGGATCATCTCCTACCTTAGAGACCAAAAGAAAATGTGAAGGGAAAAAAGAACTACAAGTGAGCCTAGGTTTTAGTTTTTAGTGAGAGAGAGAGTGTGATTCTCTCTAAGATCCCTAAACACACTGCACTGGCCTGATTTCTTCAAGCAAGAAGGAAAGTCGCTCAACGCTGCCAGTAAGTAACGTAGGCACTGATTTCTCGGGAGTTTCCAAAACTCTATGAGGCAGGGTTTTATCCTACTTGGAAGTTACACTTGTTTAAGTGTTTTGTTGATGATTGAGTTGGTTTGAGGCCTTGAACGGCTGTTTGATCAATTCCAAAACTTGGAACCGAAATGTGAAAATCGTTGAGTTTGACAAATTCGTGACAACGCACCTGACCGTCAGCATTCTGCGTTGGGATTTATGCAATAAATCATGTTTTGATGTGTATGAGGCCAGAAATGGCCACGGATTTCGGGTTCACAATGGAACCGATGTTGGGTGATTGGCCGTGAACAGTAACCCGAGGGTTTCACTGTTCACATGAATAGTGTTCACAAATATTTTCAGGAGAAAATGTATGTTTCGCCGAGTAATTCAAATCAATTGCTCGTGTTTGTTAATTAGCCCATGAGCTAATTTTGGTGTAATGGATTGATAATTTACATAACATGTTTGTGTGGATTAATTATGTTAGTATATACATGTTTTATATATTAGCATGTGTTGTATAAATTGTGTTGAAATGGCATAATGCATTTCATATGCACCGGGGTAACCTAGAAATTAGGTGTGTGTGCATGACATGAATTTTTTGAAAAACGAACATGGTTGCGAAAGGAATTTCACAGGATGATTTTCCGGAGAATGGTGTTGGGAGATGGTCCTACACCACGTCTGAGGAACCTGTATTGTTATGGAAGGTTCTCCAACACATTCGCCTCGGAGGGTAGTCCCATATTTTTACCGACACTTCGGTAGTATAATTTGGAGAACAACAAGTTTTGTTTTGAAAATGATGTTTTCTCATACATGGCTTAGGCAAGTGTGAGGGAGCCTATGACTCTGACATGGGTTGGTCATGTAGACATTCAAGTAGGATCATGATTTACTTGAGTGTGTGTTTACATTGAGCATCAGATATGCACTTAGGCTCCGAGTAACCCATTTAGGTGATTCCACTATCAAGCATTAGTTCACCTCTGTCGAGGGAATAATATATTATTTCAGCATGTGATATTACGAGGAGACTAGCTTCATCTTAGAGGCCGATTTTGAAGAAAGCCTAAGTTGTGGCTTGGTGTTTTAGTTGGATACATGTATTAGAATGTTTTAAACTTTTAATATATGTTGTATAAGAGTAAATTATTAACTCTTGAAACTATGGTATATGGTTAGTGTATATTGATGAGTATGGTTATTGGGCCCAAGTGACCGTTTTTACTCATGTATATGTCTTCTGATGTTGATGTTGGGACAGGGGAGCCTGGGCAGAGCTCCCGCACGAAGGAGACTCGCCCGATTATAAGGTGCCTGCCAACTGACATCCATGATTATTCCGCGAGTCAAGTGGTGAGTCAACGGACACCCCCTGTTTTGGGGTGTCACAACCCATCGAGCCAAGGCAAACACACCTTGGGAGCTCAAAGGGGTGTGTCTATAGTTTAGTCCTAATACCAAACCTTCACAGCCTTGGTATCGAGCTTAGGCACACGAATGCCTAGGCCTCAGGGTTTGGGCTTAGGCCATAGCTGTGTAAGAACATCACCACTTGGTGTGGCTCTGTGACGCCCCAAAACCCGAGGGTCCGTTGACTACCCGCCAACCTGCGGAAAATCTATATGTCTCGTATCACGAGACACATATCTGAGTAAAAATGGCCACTTGGGCCCCTGCATCAATACTCATCAAACATGTACCCAACTATATTCCAATAGTCCAAGAGTTATTTTATTACTCTTAATACAAATACATATTAAAATCTACAATTCTAATACATGTTACATCCAAAACATCAAGCCACAACCCGACTTTCTTCAAAATCGGTCTCTAAAATGCCGCCTTCGAACGCTCCTCATTTGATAAAATATTCCTCGACAGGTGAGTTTATCGCCCAATAGTGGAATCACCCCAATGGGCTACTCTCCACCTAAGTGCATATGCAATGCCTGGGGTAGTCAAACACACACTCAAGTAAATGCGTGGATTCTACTCTGAATGCCCATGCCCATTCCCATGTCTCGAGTCCTCATCGACTCACTCACACGCTTAAGCCATGTATGAGAAAATAATCATTTCAAACAAAACTTGTTGTTCTTGAAAATATACTACCAAGTGTCGGTAGGTCACATGGGACTACCCTCCGAGGCTAATTATTGGTGAGCTTTTCAAAATAAATATGGTCCTCATCCGAATGATCTGTTGCCTATCTCCTCTAACTCATTCTCCGTAAAATATCTTAGGAAATTTTTCGAAGAACGATGTTCGGAAGCCATAGGCTCATGTCATGCACTCACACTTAATTTCTAGGTTACCCAGTGCATATGAAATGCATTATGCCATTTCAATCATTTTTATACAACACATGCCAATACATTAACATGCATATATTGACATAAATTAAATTACATAAACATGTCATGCAATTTCAATCAAGCAACTCCCAAATTAGCTCACTTGAGCAATTTACAATATCATCTTCAATGGCCTACACACACAATTATATTCCATATAATTATGTCCTTATGTTAACACATTAAAATCATGTATTAACCTATATATTCCTTTGATCCACCAACCAAGTCATTTAATTTTCAATCTATTACACAAAATTAGCTCGCGTAAGATTTATTGATACTGAGTACCAATTTGAATCACTAATTAAACACATTCTCCTACAAAATATTTTGGAGGAACACTATTCACGTGTCACTATTCATGTAAGTCATTATTCACGTGAACACAGCCCTTCGGTTACTGCTTCACTAATCATCCAACATTGTTCTACTACCCAATCCATGGCCATTTTCGGCCTCATACACACCAACACACAATTTATTTCATAAATTATGAAACAAACACCCCAAACAACCCTTACACAGTCATGGACTGTCCAAATGAGCCCAAAATTCTAACACCAACCAAGTTTTGGGATCGATCAAACGGGCCGCTCAAGGCCTCAAACCAATCGAACATTACAAAACACCAAACAGTGTATTGCAGATAAACTCTACCACGGAGTTTGTCGAAACTCCAACTTTTTGTGTCCACACGTAGCCTCATCACAGATCAACTTTGCCTTCAGTCTCAACGAAAATTTGCGGTCCGATTTTCGTAAATCTAAGAAAGAAGCGAAGAGAAGAAAAATAAAAAATAAAATATCTCTCCCCACGCCTCTCCCCTGTCTGAACAAAATGCCATCCTCCTTCCCCCTTTTGATTTTGATTTTTTTTCATTTTATTATTATTATAATATTATTATTATATTATTATTATTATCATACATGGTCTATATTATTTCATCTCTTTGATCCGTTTTTTACCCCGAACAATTTATTTCCTTTTCAGCTCACTTTATTTTAAATGAATCCTAACCTGTGCTCTATTTCATGAATTCCGAGATTTTCATAAAAATCTGCCTCGAAGTCACCGACGCCTTATCACCCGTAATCGTAGGGTCATTCGACTATCTCATAATTTGACGAAACTTTTTTGGATCACTAGATTTCGCGAGACGAATTTAACGGCGCTAGCCGCTTCGGCCATCCGAGACGAGAATGGCCAACCGAATTGTCGCTTTTCCTTTCGTAAAAATTGAATTCTTCTGTTTACATTCTCCTCTCAACGTAATCATTCATGAAATTCACGCACATACGCCGATCACTCATGATATGCTACCTTCTACAACTCAAGACCGCGGTCGGGTATGATAACCCACCTCATGTCACAATCACTGACAACCCGATGGGTTGTCAACTCATCCATGTCAAGAATGATATCAAACCCCAGGCTCACCATATCCGACCAACTCTCACCCTAGATCCTAGAGGAGAATTCCATACAATGGCTTTCCCATAGGCCCAACCTCTAAGCCCAAACTCGAAGAAGGTCGATCCTTCTTTCCCACCGCACTCGCATCCTCGACGCCCAGGCCATCCATCTCTCTCTATGGCCAGAGTTGTCCCGACCATAGAGTCCATGTCTTGTAAGCGGAGGCCCACAATCTTGCCCCGAATGGACAACTTCACTCCATTCTCAAATCTCCTGACCTTAGCCATATCTATGGCCACATAGTCATCACCAAAACATGCCAACCGCAATCCGCCATGTACTCCATCACCGCCATCTGCTCCCCGCTCAACTCTAGGAACTCTTGGGCCTTGGCATGTCTAGCAGTGTCCGGAAAATACTTACCCATGAATAGCTCCTGGAACTCTGCCCATGTCATTGCCTCTAGGTCTCTAGAGGTCTTTGCCCAATTCCACCATACTTAGGCCTCACCCTCTAGTTGGAACGCAACTAGTCCGGTCTTGGTCGTGTCAGAGGTAATCTCCATAACCTCTGAAACCTTCTCGATCTGCATGAACCAATGGTCTGCCACCATCGGATCACCTCCCCCTGTGAATGTCGGAGGATGATGTGATTCTGAATCTCTCGAGGTTACCTCGACTTCGACTACTCGCCTACACTAGCTCTATGCAATGGCAACAATCGCACCCCAACAGCCTCAAGAAAGGCCTCACACAACATCGTGGTGTCGCTAGCACCTCGTGGACGACTTTAATGTACCGCTTTGACTTGCCACCGCACTACGTCAAACGGCAACAAACTTTATTTAATCCCATTTCCAGTCTAACTAGTAACGCACATGCCAATTAATAATAGACTTAACATCCATGAACTGACCCGTTCATCACCTTAAGTGGAGCTACTTGCCAACCACTCCTTTTTTTTATTTCAATAAAATTCAATACTTTCAGGTTCATTTCGTTTTCCCAACCCCTAAGGTTATAGTTCCTAACCTTAGCATCCAACTTTTTCCTATATACATTATTCCATGCATATAATTTTCCCGCGCAATAACCACGCAATCACATTTCCCATATACATCATAGCGTGTATAAGTTTCCACGCAATGCGTAACACACAATCACACAATCACAAAACATGGAACACATATCCGAACACAACACGAAACACACTACGCCCGCAGTGGTCTAAACCCGCCCCATGAACTCCTAGGTATTCGTATTTCCAAACCCGATACTGCCATGATGCCGGCATCAATTTCACTTAGCCAGCGTTTGGCCTAAGCCCATGTCCTCAATCCCTAGGTATTCATATGTCTAAGTTCACACTCTAAGACCGTGGCCTAAGCCCAAGTCCCCTTCCTAGGTATTCGCGGTATTTCTATGCTCCGATACCAAGCCGCGGAAGCCGGCATCGACTAAACTTATGGATACCCAAACCCGAGCTCCCTGAGGTAATCGCTTACCTAAGCTCGATACTACCGTGAAGCTGCATCGCATATCAAGCGCCGTAATCTTAACCAGCACTACACTACAATTGCATATCCTGTGCCCATGCCCAAAGACGCTACTGTGTAATCGTATACCCAAGCCTCGATACCAAGCCGTGACGTCCCAAAACCCAGGGCCTCGGCTGGACTACCCGTTAACCTCAGCGGAATCTATATATGTCTCGCTCACGACACATATCCCAGCAAAATGGCCACTGGGGGCCCTCGTGACACACTCATCAAACATGTACCCAACTATATTCCAATAGTCCAAGAGTTATTTTATTACTATTAATATAAATAATATATTAAAATCTACAATTTTAATACATATTATCCAAAACATCAAAGCCACAACCCGACTTTCTTTCAAAATCGTCTCTAAAATGAGCCCGTCTTCGAACGCCCCGTACCTGAAAAATATTCCCTCGACAAGGTGAGCTATCGCCCAGTAGTGGAATCACCCTAAATGGGTTACTCTCCACCTAAGTGCATATGCAATGCTCCAAAATAAACACACACTCAAGTAAATGCGTGATTCTACTTGAATGTCTACATGCCCATTCCCATGTCTCGAGTCCTCACCGACTCACTCACACTTGCCTAAGCCATGTATGAGAAAATATCATTTTCAAAACAAACTTGTTATTCTTGAAAATACACTACCTAAGTGCTCAGAAAATACGGGATCATCTCCGAGGCGAATTGGTTGGTGAGCTCCAAAATGGGCCATGGTCCTCATCCAAATGATCCGTCGCCCATCTCCCAACTCACTCTCTCCCAACGATCCCCAGAAATCTTTCTCGCAACCATGTTCGTTTTTCATAAAATTAATGTCATGCACTCACACCTAATTACTAGGTTACCCAGTGCATATGAAATGCATTATGTCATTTCAATCATTTTTATACAACACATGCCAATACATTAACATGCATATATTGACATAAATTAAATTACATAAACATGTCATGCAATTTCAATCAAGCAACTCCCAAATTAGCTCACTTGAGCAATTTACAATATCATCTCCAATGTCCTACACACACAATTGTATTCCATATAATTATGTCCTTATGTTAACACATTGCAACCAAGTGCATTAACCTATATCTTCGATCCACCAACCTGCCATTCTCTAATTTCTCAATCCATTACACAAAAATTAGCTCACATGGGCTAATTAACGAACACGAGCAATTCAGAATTACTCACCCAAACACATTCTCTCACAAAAATATTTTGAGAACACTATTCATGTGTCACTATTCACGTGAACAGTAAAACCCCCGGGTTACTGTTCACATCCAATCATCCAACATCGGTTCCACTTTGTGAACCTGAAATCCATGGCCATGTCCTGTCTCATACACACCAACACACAATTTATTTCATAAATTATGAAACAAACACCCCAAACAGTCCCTACACAGTCACGGACTGTCCAAATGGGCTCCAAAAATTCTCCAAAATTTCCCACAATTCGGTCCCAAGTTTTAGGACTGATCAAACGGCCGATCAAGACCTCAAACTAACCGAAACATTACAAAACACTTAAACAAAGTGTAACTTCAAGTAGGATAAAACCCCTACCTCACGGAGTTTGTCAAACTCCAACTTTCGTGTCCACGCTGCAGCTCTTATCGCGCAGATCAACTCTTCCTTCATCCCGCCTAAAACTTTAGTCCGATTTTCGTGAGATTCGAGAAAGAATAAGAGAAGAAAAATAAAAAAAAATAAAATATCTCTCCCCACGCCTCTCCCCCGTCTGAACAAAATGCCATTCTCCTTCCCCTTTTTGATTTTGATTTTTTTTCATTTTGTATTATTATTATTATTATTATTTTCTTACATTGTCTATATTGTTTCATTCGGGTCTGTTTACCTCAAACAATTTATTTCTCTTTCGCCACTTTATTTTAAATGAACTTAACCTAAGTCATTTCCCCTCTCTCGACTTCCGAGATTTTCGTAAAAATTCGTCCTCAAGTCATCGACGACTTATCACCTTAAATGTAAAATATTCCGACTATCCTGTAATTTGACGAACTTTTCCGGGTCACTAGATTTCGTGTGGAGACGAATTTAACAAATAAGCAGATTCATTTCAATATCTAAGATCTAGAGAATTTCCTATTTCAACCGAAATTACCGTTTATTACTCTTCGTAAAAATTGAATTTTCGGTTTTATAGGCTCAATGTTAGGTTTATATGAGATTACCTTAGGAAGGCACTAGACAAAACTAGACACCGCATGTGCTCGATGTGTGATCATGTGATAAATTGATAAAATTGTTGTGTGAATGATGTTTATAACATGGAGTGTTATAAAGCCGAAAGTGATTGTGTGCTTAGTGATTAGTACATAGGAAAACAAATGATGTTGAAAATTTTTGAAAGTTTTACAAGGTGTAAACTCAAAAAGAAAATAAATGAAATGAATTTTAATAAATTTATTTGGTTTATAGGATAATGAAATAAAATTTTAATAAATTTTAAAGAAATTATTTGGTTTATTGGAAAAAAAAATGAAAAAAAAAAACATGAGGTGGAGAAAATATGTGTTTAGGTTTTACAGTGCAAAACTGAAGAAAAATGAGTGAAAATAAATTTTTATAAATTTATTTGGTGTACTGGAGAATGAGGAAAAAATATATATATGGATATGTATTTTTTTTTTTTTTTTTGGTTTTTCCAATAGCATAATGAAAAAAAAAATGTGAGAAAAAAAAAAAAAAACAAAGGGAAAACTAAGTGTTAAATGGGGTCAAGTTTATCCCGTGTCACAATACAATGGGAAATTGTATTGTGACACAGCAGGTTTTGGAAGGCTAGTTTGGCTTGGGAGAAGGTCATGATACAATTGGATTGTATCGTGACAGGGGAGGCTTGTTGGCTGGGAATTGTGTCGCAATACACTGCCATGTATTGTGACCACGAGGGAGCATGTGGTTGCTGGGGTGTTTGTGTCGCAATACACTAAGTGTATTGTGACTGAGAGAGAGGGCTAGGCAGCTAGGGAGGATCGGTGGGTCACCATTACGCCTCTCAGAGCTGTGACAAAGCAAGGAGGGTCAAGAAGAGATCGGGTCACATACAAGGTTTGCATCGCGACCGTATGATGGCTTGTGGCATGGCACTCGTGTCGCGACCCGTGCCACCACACCAGCAGTTGCTTGCGCCGCGCACGTACCGCGACACCCGCCGTGGGGCCATGGCCACGACATCGGCCTTCTGCTGGGCCAGGCGCACCTAAGCGTGTAGGCTAAGCAGTCGTGCACCGGGTACCCAACTCCATTTTTTAGACCTGCATCGCTTCCGCCGAGTCACTATTTGACAATCGGTCACGAATGAATCGCTCACAAAATTCTTTCGAAAAAATTATAATAAAATTTTGAAAATCAAATAAAATGAGACAAATTTTTTTAAAATGAAATTTCAAAAATAAAATTTTGATTATGATTATGATCTCGAGTATTGAATTATGTCTTGCATTGCTTATGACGCGCAGACATAGTATATAAACTATATTCAGGTGAATAGTGTCTCTGGGTCAGGTTTATGCCTGTAGACATCATGATTGAAAATTAACTCGCCATTTGAACTCGTGTAGATGGCTGGGGTCAAGGGCGAGGACGCAGAGGGCGCTCCACTGGTACTGTCAGCACTACCAAATAGCTTGGATCACAGGCCTTTGTCAGGCCGTAGAGTTATGCGCCGCACGCACAGCCGGTGGTACAGGTAATGTGAAGGTCCGAGTAACCTCCGGAGGTTTAGGGCGCATCATCCTCCGACATTCACAAGGGGAGGAGTCCGATGGTGGCAGACCATTGGTTCTTGCAGATTGAGAAGGTGTTAGAGGCTATGAAGATTACCTCTGACACTACCAGATTAGCTAGCCGCTCCAGCCTGTGGCGCGAGCCCCAAGTACGGTGGAATAGCGCGACCTCAGAGACTCAGAGGCAATGACATGGGCAGAGTTCCAGGAGCTGTTCATGGGTAAGTACTTTCCGGATACGGCGAGGCATGCGAAGGGTTAGGAGTTCCTGAAATGTGGCCAGGACATGACTGATGTATTATGTGGCTAGGTTCACCGAGCTAGCCCGCTTTGTCGATGATTTACGTACAATTTCCGACATGGCCAAGGTTAGGAGATTCAGAACGGGCTGAAGTTATCCATCTGCCGATTGTAGGTCAGCCACAGGGATATGGACTCATATTGGGACAACCCTGACCATAAGAGTAGAGAGATCGAGGATGCTCTATAATTCCTGATGCTGTGTTAGTAGCAAAGAGGGAAGGAGAGTCGCCTTCTAGTTCAGAAGAATCCCAGAGCTTCTAGTTCAGGAGGGTTCTAGGACCGCGGCCATCCGACCAGGGACGGATCAGAGTTGCTAGTCAGGTGTGCTACCATTACCAACAAATTCGACATAAGGAGGAGGGATTGTTCCCAGAGACGTGGATCTCGTGATTTCGGGGACAAAGATTTCCATCCCAAGAAGCCATAGAACAAGAGAGGGTGCAATTCATTCCACCACACCCTAGTGGGGCTCAAAGGAACCAGTTTCACTCGCAAGGTGCTATACGAGCGCCTCCGGCATCACAGATGGGCCAAGGCCAGAGTGTGGGTCGAGGTCAGGTACAGAGCCCACAGGCCAGGATATCGAGGACCCAAGGGCGTGTCTACGCCGTCGTGCTAGAGGCTGAACATGCAGATCAGCCGGACATGCATGGTACGTTTTATACCTGCAATTATTTTGCATCATAACACAGCTGCAACCTTGTGATAGGGTTTGGGCTAGAGGCCGAGGGCTTTAGATGATGATGGGAAATTCTTCCTAGGATGTAGGTGAGAGCTGGTCAGATAGGTAGAAATCGTGGAGTCGTGGATCTAGTGATTCGCTTCATGATGGACCTTATGGTAGGTATATCGGATGTTGATGTCATTCTCTACATGGATGAGCTGGGATGTACCTACTCCAAGTTGTCAGACTGGACTCAGTCGTTATCATACCCGACACGGTCTTAGAGTCAAGTGAGGTCACATATGCACACGGTCGACGCAGATGTGCGTGGAATTTCGGACCGAAATCTCTTTTAAGGAGGAGAATTGAGACCCCGTAAAATTCAAATTTTCTCGATAAAGGGCAAACTAATTTCTGGCCAAACCTAAAATTTTTCTAGATCTCGGATGACGAAACGGATTTCACCGTTGGAATCGTCTCGCGAAATCTAGCTAATACGTCGAATTTCGTCGAATTCCGAGACAGCCGGAATTTGCACATTTTTCGAGGCATCGAGTGTCGGGTGCCGTAAAACGAACTATGATGTGATAAAAGTCACATATATCATATACTCATGTGACACATGTTGCATGAGTAGAGAGATGATCGAAATGGACGGGCGAGATAGTGCAAAATGTCAAAAATCCAAGCTTAGGGACATGATTGGTATTAATTAAATTGTAAATGATAATAGGACAAAAGTCCAAATAGTGATCATCTCCTACCTTTAGAGACCAAAAGAAAACGTGAGGGGAAAAAAGAAACTTATAGTGAGCCTAGGTTTTAGTTTTTAGTGAGAGAGAGTGTGACTTCTCTCTAAGATCCAGCGATCCACTGGTCGATTTCTTCTGAGCAAGAAGGAAGTCGTCACGCGGTGGGCAAACGCTGTAGGTACTAGTTTCTAGAGTTGACAAAGTCCGTGAGGTGTGGGTTTATCCTACTTGAAGTTGCTTTGTTTAAGTGTTTTTTGATGATTGAGTCGGGCTTGAGGTCTTAACAAGCCATAGCTGACGGCTCCAAAACTTAAACTGAAATGTGAAATTGTTGGAGTTTTGATTAGATCCGTGATGCTGGGCACGGACTGTTTAGGCATCTTGGGTGTTGATTTATGCAATAAATCATGTTTTGATGTGTATGAGGCCGGAAATGGCCACGGATTTCGGGTTCACAACTTGGAACCGATGTTGGGTGATTGGCCGTGAACAGTAACCCGAGGGTTTCACCGTTCACGTGAATAGTGTTCACAAAATATTTTGTGAGAAAATGTGTTTGATTGAGTAATTCAAATTGAATTGCTCGTGTTTGTTAATTAGCCCATGCGAGCTAATTTTTGGTGTAATGGATTGATAATTTACATATAACGATGTTTGTGTGGATTAATTATGTTAGTGTATACATGTTTTATATATTAGTACGTGTCACAGAATTGTGTTGAAATGGCATAATGCATTTCATATGCACCGGGGTAACCTAGAAATTAGGTGTGTGTGCATGACATGAATTTTTTGAAAAACAAAACATGGTTGCGAAAGGAATTTCACAGGATGATTTTCCGGAGAATGGTGTTGGGAGATGGTCCTACAATTACACGTCGGAGGAGCCCATGTATTATTTTGGAAGGTTCTCCAACACATTCGCCTCGGAGGGTAGTCCCATATTTTTACCGACACTCGTAGTATAATTCAGAACAACAAGTTTTGTTTTGAAACGATGTTTTCTCATACATGGCTTGTGCAAGTGTGAGGGAGTCGTGAGGACTCGACATGGGTTATCATGGGAGCATTCAAGTAGGATCACGATTTACTGAAAGTGTGTGTTTACATCGAGAATTGCATATGCACTTAGGTCGAGGTCCATTTAAGGTGATTCACCATCGGGCATTAGCTCACCCTGTCGAGGGAATATATTATTTCAGGTACAGGGAGCATACGAGGAGACAACTCATCTTAGAGGCCGATTTTGAAGAAAGTCGGGTTGTGGCTTTGTTGTTTTTGTTGGATACATGTATTAGAATGTTTTAAACTTTTAATATATGTTGTATAAGAGTAAATTATTAACTCTTGAAACTATGGTATATGGTTATGGCATGATGGAGTATGGTTATTGGGCCCAAGTGGCCGCTTTTAATTGCGTATATGCCTCCGATGTTGATTTAGTAGTTCTCGGGTGTCTCCGCACGAAGGAGACTCAGCCTCGAGCCATAAGGTGTCGGGTTACCCGACATCCATGATTATTCCTCGGGTTGACGGGTAGTCAACGGACACCCCGGTTTTGGGGCGTCACAGAAACAATTCATGGGCCCCTCCGACGTGAATTGGTGTACAATCTCCCAACACAAGTCTCTAGAAAGTCTTTCGTCGAAATTCCTTTCACAATATTTTCCTTTTTATTTTCTTTCATGTCATGCACTCACTTCTAATATTCTAGGATGCCCCAGTGCATATGGAATGCATTATGTCAATCCAAATGTCCTGCTAATATGCAAACATGTATATATTAACATAATTAATTATTATAATCATGTTATTAAATTCACATCAATAACACTAAAATTAGCTCATGGGCGATATAATGTGCAAGCAATCTATATTTTGGAATCACTTAATAACAAAAATCAAACCAAAATCACGTGAACAAAGGAAACCCCAAGTTGGCACTGCTCACTACACACAATTAGGATTTATTCACTGTTCAAAGCTTTTGAGATCGCACGTCTCTAGGCCTCAACAAATCCTCATCCATAAATGGCCCTACTAAAGAATAAACCAAGTAGGAAAAGATCCCTACCTCTCGAGTTGTCGGAACCCACCGAAATCAAGGTCCACGTGCAAACACGCGTGTAACTTTGCATTTCTGGCCCGGCGAACCGACGACCGAACGCCGGGAAATCTAGAGAGAAGGCACACTCTCTCTCTCTAAAATCTCAAAAAAGCCCTCACTACCAATTTCCAACAGACGTTTATCCAATTTGAAGTTGAAAATTATACATATTTTGTCTGCCTCTCATTAACTTTTCATTAATTCCACTTGTGTCCCTAGTCTTGACTTTTGACATTTGGCCACCTGCCATTAATCTCCATCATCTCTTAATCATGCAACATGTGTCATGAGTACATGTAGTAGTGACTTTTTCACATCACATGTCCCTCACAAAGCGTTGACGGCAATCTCGACACCCTATGTTTCAAAAGTGAATTCCGACTATCTCGGAATTTGACGAAATTCGATGTGGTAGCTAGATTTCGCGAGACGATTCCAATGGTGAAATCTGTTTCGTCATCCAAGATCTAGCAAAATTTCGGATTTTGACCGAAATTACCATTTTACCCTTTTTCAGAAAATTAGAATTTTTCCGGGTTTTACACAATCAAAAAGAGGAGAGACGATCAAAGAGAAAAGGGGAGGAGAAGGGAAGTTTTTTGGTTTAGGAGAGACTTAGAATATCAATCATAAAGCAATTTGATCATGCTATAACACATTCAAATTAACATGGAAGCAAACAAAACGACTTCAACCACCATGTTAAGAAAATAGAGAAACTAGAACACTTGAAAACTAAAAACTTAATTGTTGAAACTGAGAAACCAAAATGAAAATCACTAATGGTTCTTCCGAACCCTTCACAATCAAAACTTGATGCTAAATTTTTTGTATAGATGAGTAGGCTTAGGGACCTAAAATTTGTAGTGCCTTTTCTTTATGGAGACTTAGGCCATCATATGGTATCCCCGAAGAGTTGCAGGGTTGAAGGGACAAAGGAAGAGGTATTTCCAAATGTGGGAAATACAAATTTTTAAAATTTTAAATTTTAAAACTCAATCAATATGGACCATAATCTTACATTCTCCCACTTGGTCCATATAATTCAACATCCATCACAAGGGAAACTAAATATAAAATTCATGGTGATAGGTCATCTAATGGTGATTATTATCTTCCATGTATTACAATATCAAGTTTCTCAACACAAACCCTTAAGCATAATGTTTAAACCACATATATATGTTTATTCAAGGTCCAAACTTAATGATATTTCTCATAATAATAATAATAATAATAATATGAAATATTGTACAAAACCATATGAGGAAATATAAGACTGAATAAGATTTTCATTAAAATCATGAATATTTACGTACAATAAAATTACATCGTGGAACTAAGTCCCATTAAATCGGTACTCATGATCCTTAAAATACTCATGTAGCTTGCCTTTAGTTAAAGAATCATAATCAATGACTGCCAAGTTGATGTTCAATGACCACTTATTTGTAACGAGATTCTCTTATACAAGACACGTCTATATGCTCACTTCGACTCTCATTCTTGTTGTTCTTAGCCATAAATACCGCAACTGATTTATCACAGTATAACTTCAATGGTCTAGTTATAGAATCCATAATTCTAAGCCTAGATATGAAACTCTATAACCATACACCATGCTAGCTAGCTTCAAAGCAAAACATGAACTCAGCTTTCCATACAAGTGGCGCCAAGGTCTACTACACTTCAAGATATACCATAAGCTTTCAGCTTGAAAATATAACAAAATGCTTATTTTCGAGAATCACCATGCATAACAAATTCCGCGATCCGAGTGAGCCAAATTAATTTCCAAAGCATCCGTCACAATACATAAGGCAATCCTTCGTCTTCAAGGTATCTCAACACATTCTTTGTAGCTCTCCAATGGTCAACACCTAGGTAACTGATATCTTCCTAATACTCCAACAAAGGCAATGTCTGGTCTGGTATAGACTTGAGCATACATCATGCTTCAACACCTGAAACATATGGAATGTTCTTCATGTTGGGATTTCTCCATGGCAACCTGCTACAGCGCAGGAAACAATAAATACCAAGAAAATCCCCACCTATGACCCCTTGTAGCATCAAAAATGGTTTGAACAAAAAGGACCTTAAGTTTTTACCTTCCAAAGATTAAAATCGGAATGAATCCTTCAAAGGATGGATTGGCAGCAGCCCATAATGAACCAAGTCCTAGGTTTGTCTCTAACGGTATCCACACGAAAAGAGACACCGAAAACCTTTAAGGAAATGGGTATGAGAAGGATCCAAGTGCTAGCAAGGATCAAACTCAAAAGGGGAAGAAGAGTGAAGAGATTTGACACTCAAAGCTCTCTCTAGAACTTTTCTTCATAAGAAGAAAGCTCTCTCTAGGACTCTTCCCGAGATAATGTGAAAATGGCCAAAGAGGCTCCATCATAACACTTATATAGGAGATCCCTAGCCCTTGAAATGACCAAAAGGCCCTTACTTAGAGATAGGATAATGTATATGTATCTATATGCATGTATCAAATGAAGGGATTCCACAATGCCAAGAGCACTACAGCACAACGGAAATAACAAAAAAAAAAAAAAAACAACTAGAATCCCACCCTTTTGATCACCTTCGCTCATCAAAATGGACCAAAACATAAACCAAGAGATCAAGGCATCATATACCTTTGTAAAACGACTCTTCGAGGGTGATTTGCAGCTTAACCAAAAATGAACCACATCCTTGGTTTGTCTCTAACGATATCCACATGAAGGCGAGACCCAAGAATCTCCAAGGAGACAAAGTTGAAAGCAAACTCGATGCTAGCCATGGTTGGTTTCAATGGGGGATGAAGAAGAATGGAAAAACCTCCCTTCTTCTTAGTTGTACTTCTCAAGAACAAGAGAGAACTCACAACTCTCTCAAGGCTTGGAGATTAAGGTTTCATACATCACACATTAGGGTTAAGGTTTCTCCCATAACCATTTATGTGGAAACCCACCCTATGAAAATTAAAAAGCTCCTCACTCAGAGGAATATGCTAGCTATGCATCTCCATGATGTAGGCATGCTCCCTCATAAGCCTTAAGCCTATGAGTAAGCTATTTCCTATCTCATTCTCTAAATGAGTCCTCTTACTCCCGAGATTCCACTAATCCCGGAGTGATCTAATCTCCAAAGTTAAGTCCCTCATGATTAGATCACATCTAAGTTCGTTTTATATCAAGTCTTCATCTTCATGTATGACCCATTAGGGTTCCCACAGGTTGGGCCAATTTAATTTAACTATTGAATTAAGCAAGTCATAAGCGGTGTCTAGGAACACATCATGACCTCTAATCCCGCAGAGTCACACGGGTCCGACCACAAAGCCTCTTCCATAGACAAATATCGTGCACGGTCCTTCTTCACCAAATCCTATACCCCATTTAGTTCAAAATGGACAAAGTGCAGCTCCCACTAGGGATCGGCTACGCCCAACAAACATCTAGCCCAAGTGATATCAAATCTTATCCCTGGAGTCATTACTCATCGGTTATGCACTTGAAGACACTCTTCATGGCATTTCCACTATGGCCAGAGATTCCCGAGTAATGATCCCGACAAGAGGTCACAGGTGTACTCTCCCTCTATAGGGAGTGGTGAATCCTTTGTTGGCCACTCATTTACCTTCGAACACTTCAAGTTATACCCGACTATCACCCAAAGAGCGACCTCCAAGGGGAAACATGGATCGAGGTCAAAGTACAGAATCAACATCCAAGATATCCTTGAGCATCTCAAGTCTAAGGATACATGCACCATTTCTATGATGAGACAATCATCTACATTTAAATAGATAATCCATATGATTATCTCATTACAAGTCTTCAATGTACTTATCTACTCTTAGCAAGAATTCACATGCCAACTCTAATCAACTCATGATCACAGTTTATAAGATCCACTGCTTGATCCAATCAAAGAGTATGACATGTGCTAGTTCATCCTGATTTAATAATGTCCAACTGCTAATCCTATGACTAGGGATAATTTAGATACTAACATAATTGCAAATAATAGGATTCTTATTATCATGATCTCATTATGATTTCCCTCATGCTATGTTATGTATCATGGACTTCATTAATTCAATTAAAGATCTAAATCATTTCAACGTATGAATATCAAATTAATGAAGATGCCTTTAATAGAAACTTAAGACGTATAACAAGTGATAAGGTGATTGCTTTTAGAGCACTTCATCATCATGTACCTCGCGAGCTTTTCCAAGCCTTCCTTATCTCTTAGACACCCTTTGTTCCTGGGAGTCCACTAATCCCGTGACTTTTATTTCATAGATTAATTCCCTCATATTTGGATCACTATCCAAACTCGTCTTATATAAACCTCACACTTTCATGCATACTAACACGATTGCACATGATAGGTATCTTATTATTATTATCTCATTATGATTTCCTTCATGCTATGTTATGTATCATGGACTTCATTAATTGACTTAGGATCGACATCACTTCAAAGTATGAATATCATATTAATGAAGAAGCCTTTTATTCATCATAACGATAAGCGTACAATAAGTGCTAAAGGTGATTGAAAGTTGAATTTGACTTAGCAACCTAACCAAGAGGAGGGTGAATTAGTTTTCTCAAAAAAAATTTACACAATAATAAGAAATCTTAAATTTAATTCAAGAACAATAAATAAAGAGATAGGGATAGAAAGTGCAAACTTGGATTTATAGTGGTTCGGCACACCCTTGCCTACGTCCACTTCTCCTCAACCTCTCAACTGATGAGATTCCACTAGGTTCAAACTCTAACCCGAGCCTTTACTACTGGATTGCCCAATGGGCACTTCACAATTCCTTCAAGCTATATAACACTCAAGAGCTTCCAAGTCTAACTCGAGCTTTTCTTTACACTGATTTCTAGGCTCCATCGAGCACTTACAATCCCTTCAAGTTGCACACTTACGTTATCACTCTTAAGCACAATGAGACACTCTCTCTGGCTCTCAAGATGGATCAAATACAAATCAAGCTTTTGATGAATACAAAGGTGCACTTTATAATATGCAAATGAAATGAATGTACTAAGAATCTCAATTTGAGAATTGATTATCAAGAGAAATAATGGTTGAGAGAATATATAATCAGTCTCATATTCATTAAATGATCCTCAACACATATTTATAGAGGAACTCGTAGCAAATAAGCTTCAACCAATGACCATTTCCTTTAAAAACTAGTCAGGTAATGTATATCATGATAAATTCGCTGAAATTTGACTATTAGATGAACCGATCGATCGTTTCATTTAGTGCACTACAATTCACTATTTTATAGCAGTTGAAAATTAACTATTTGCCCAACCGGTCGATCGGTTGCTCTTCTGGTCTTTAGATAAGCTATTGCATCAAATTGGTTGAGTTTCACACCTCATTTGGTTCCTAACCAGTTGACCATTTCCTTGACTAGTTCCAAATGGAGACTATTGGATCCAACCGATCAAGTTTCACCACTCATCCTACATAAACCTATTTTACCCCTAACCAAATGAATCGCTTCATCCGGTATACCACAACCCGGTTTACCTTAACCGAAGCTGACCAGCCTAACTGAAGACCTGAACTGTCAACTGGACCCAACCTAAGACTTTAACCGTCGACCACCCAACAGAAGACCTTTAACCGATCTACTAATTGAGGCTAACCCTCTAAATACTCAAATCATGTATTTTCATTTTAAACACTTCTGAATTCAGATGATTCATTTAAGCACATTTTTGGATTATAAAGCCTAAGGTTTTATGCTTGAACTCGAGTTTTCAAAAGATAGGCAATTTTTGATTTTGAAAACCGAGTTGTGAGTGATGCATGATAAATGATAATACCCTAAAGTACACCAATGTAATCACCTTACAAGGATTCCTAAGTTTACAAATTTTCGTGGTATGCTTGAACTCGAATCGTTTACTTCTTGAACTTGATTTTGATTCAAATCTTGGATGAGATGTAAATCTAAGTTCTTGATCTCCTATCATCCGTCACTATCTCAAGTAAATCATTAGTAAACTAATTACCTTTGGTTTGTTATCATCAAAACTTCAATCGAGGCACCCTAAGGCCAATAGTGATTACCTTTATATCACTTCTCTAACAACCTCCCACTTGCACTAAAGTCAATCGCTTTGTATCTCATACCATAGGCAAGAACATGAGAATCATACTTTTCGGGGAATAGTCATGGGATCAACAATATTATGATAAGTGGGCTCTTTCTCTATCTTTACATCATTCATGCCAATGATATCTCTAATAAAATGGTATCTCCTGAGTACATGTTTGGACCTTTGATGAGATTGTGGTTCCTTTGCTTTCGCAATGGCTCCATTGTTATCACAATACAAAGGTATTGTATCAACAATGCTAGGTACCACTCATAGTTCAACAATGAACTTTTATTCAAACCGCTCTCAGCCGCCTGTGTCGTAATGTACTTTGATTCAATCAGAACTGTAGTCGCTGCTTAAAACTCTTCCTAACTGATCGCACCACCATTCAACATGAATACATAACTAATGAGATTTCAGTTATCACTACTCATGCCGGAAGTCACATTGGTATACCCACTTACAACAAGGTCCTCATCTCCATAAATAAACAATACATCCTTGTCCTTCCTTGCTACTTAAGGATGATTTGACAAATGTTCAATGACCCACAATCTAGGTTCGACCGTATATACTGTTGAACGAGAGCATATGATATACCTGGTATAGTACAAACATAGCGACATGATCGATCCAATAGCCGTTGAGGGACTGGAACTCATACGTGTCTCATGGACACATAGATTTTAAAGTATGATCCTGAGGATGAGAGAATGGTCTTCTCTGAATGTCCCATGTTAAACCTCTATATCATCTTTTCTATGTATGTGGACTATGAAAGACCAAGCAACCTTCCCAATCTATCTCTATAGATCTTAATCCCCCAATATATGTCAAGGCTTCCAAGAAGTCTCTTCACGGAGAAAATTTGATAAAGCCAAATTTTTGATGTGATTGAGCATAATCAAGATGTCATTTCAACGAGTAATATGTCATCTGTTAGGCACATGAGTGAATACAACTGCACTTCACCAATGTGAGAAACCAAACTCTTTTTATTGTCCATCAAATCTGGAGTATTCCAACTCCTAAATGCTTCATTTCAATCCATAAATGAATCTCTCGTTTTCATACTTTTACCGCTATCTTGATAGAAGAAGCCTCCAAAGTTGTGCGTCATACATCCTAGATATGTTTCCATTAAAGGAAAGTTGTCTACATCCTTTTGTCATGTATCTCATAATCATAATGAAGGCAATGGCAAGGAGTATCCTTTGGATTTAAGCATAGCCAATAGACTAAAAGTCTTGTTATACAACTCTTGCTTTAATACAACCTTTAGCTACAAGCTCAAATTTCTCATGGTAATCACATTACCTTCCATGTCAGTCTTATTGTTGAAGATCCACTTGCACCCTATGGGTCTTTATCCCTTAAGGTGGTTCAACTAAGGTCCATACTTCGTTTATATACATTGAATCCATTTCTGACTTTATGGCTACAATCCACTTGTCAGTCACTGAATTATTTAGAGATTCATCATAGTAAGAGAGTTCATCATCCTCTGAGTAATGCATTCTTTTGTTTATTGGTGAGAAATCTATATATCTCTGGAAAAATACGTATCCTACTTATCCTACGAAGTGCTTATGCTTCAAAAGGGTCAGCTGCTAATTCATCATCATGAATTACAACTTTAGGTTTAGTTAGATGAGAAGCGTCTGTAAGAGCATCTTGAACTTCACCAAGCTCAACTTTGCTCCTACTATCTTCTCTTAGAAGAAACTCTTTCTCTAAGAAGACAATATGCTTTGAAACAAACAACCTTTGTTCCAAAGTGTTGTAGAACTGATATCCAATAGTTTCCTTAGAATATCCTACAAATAGACACTTGACAAACTTAGCTTGAAGCTTATCTGACGCTATCCGCTTCACATAAGCAAGGCAACCCCATACTTTCATGTGAGGAAAATAGGGCTTATTGTTAATCCATATCTTAAATGGAGTAACCTCAACTAATTTGGATGGGACTCTAGTTAAAATGTAAACAACATTATCAAGTGCATACCCCCAAAAAGACTTAGGTAGATCCGCCTTCCCCATCATAGACCTCACCATGTCCAATAGGGTTTGTTTTCCTTTACTACACCATTGTGTCATAGGGCGTGTGGGCAGGAGTCCAATGGGACAAGATCCCATTGTTCCTGAGATAATCCAAAAACTCTTGGCTTAAGTATTCACCACCTCGATCTTATCTAAGTGATTTGATACTTTTCCCAAGTTATTTCTCTATTTCACTTATGAATTCTTTGAACTTTTCAAAGGCCTCATACTTGTACTTCATAAGAGATAAGTACCCATATCGTGAATAGTCATCGATAAAGGTTATGAAGTATATGAAACCACCTCTGGCATGTATAGACATAGGACCACATACATCGGTATGAATTAGGTCTAATGGTCCGCCCGCTTGTTCACCCTTTCCTTTAAAGCGAAACTTAGTCATCTTGCCTAACAAGCACGATTCACATGTGTCAAATGATTCATAATCAAATGACCTCAAGTTACCACTCTTGTGTAACTTAGTCATAAGCCTCTCACTTATATGGCCAAGATGACAATGCCATAAAAACGATGATTTCAAATTATCTCCTTTTGTCTTTTATCACATTGACGGTAAAATTGGATTTGACATATCTAACATGTAAATTCATTGCTAATTACCACTAGCATAACAAAACATCATTAAAATGATTTCTTATTCAAACAACCAGTACGATACCAATTATAATAATAGTTAATTAAATTTTAAAATAAGATCACAGGAGGTCTAAATATAATTCATATAGAACAAAGGTAACTCGCACTATTGCCTACCGTAGGTCGAACTCTCCCTTGGTGAGCTTCCTACTATTCCTTAAGCTCTGCATATCATTACATATGTATGAGCCACAACTGGTATCTAATACCCAAATGTTGTCAAGAGAAACAGTATTAACCTTGATGACATAAATACATGAAGTAGATGGAGCATCACATGCCACCTCCTTCTTAGATTCCAAGTAAGCTCAAGTAGCTCTCTCAGAATGGCCAACTTGACCACAATAGAAGCAAGTCTCTTTTGAGGCAATCTCTTTGGCCTTCCCAACCATTTCTCTCTTAGCCGTTTTAAGCAAGTTAATAAGCCTAGGTATGGTGGACATAATGTTTATCCTATAGTCAAGCACAAACTGTGCAAAACTATCGGGTAAACTCGCTAAAATGAAGTTTATGATGGAAATAAAATCAAAACGCAGCGGAATTAGGTTTTAAATTTTTTTCAGAAAATCTTATTTTCACAGGAACCCATGCAAACACATATTAATATCAAAAGGTGAAGATCAGATCTATACTCAAGTATTGGCAGGAACTCACAAGGCAGGCTGAAACAACTCCCGCACCAAGGTCTCAATCCGCCTCCTTCCCGAGGTGTGAGCACCAACGATTCAGATCTATGTTCACTTAGTTTTTCTGCCTAGATCTACCTTGCGTACTCAACACATGAGGCAAGGGATCTCTAAGGGGAAGAGACTCTCTAGGATACTAGGGTTTGGAAAAAACCTTTTCTCCTTTTTTTTTTTTTTTTTTAATTGGGGCTAGGGTTTCTTATTTATAATCAACCCAAATTGCATAAATATCCAACCAAATTGGATATTTGCAAATTTTCCCCATACGGTCTTGATTAATATGAAAAAGTCATACTGACATCATAATCAGAATCGTTCAAGATAATTTGTAACAGTCCTACTTATTACTTTTAATCTATAACTGTCCAATATTAATTTGTAACAGTCCTACTTATTACTTTTAATCTATAACTGTCCAATATTAATTTGTAACAGTCCTAATTATTACTCTTAGTCTGTAACCGTCTAGAAAATTATTTTCCAAGCTTTGATCATAGAGTGTAATTTATTCCAAATCATGAATCGTTCATTGTAGTAATATAGGAGGTGGAATTGGGACCCATGGACCTCGTAATTTTAAGTCTAATAAATTCAATAATTACCTAAACTCTTTTAATCAATTATTTTAATTTATTAATTTCAGAGTTATTCCATTAAAAACTTGAACAACTCATTCTTACAAGATCGATTTACTCCTAAATTTAGAGTGTCCATCGTTTGACCATTACATGCGCTTCTCTATCCTCCAAGATGGTTCATAATTCAGAGTCGGATGAAATTACTGTTTTGCCACTCTAATTATATCTTGATCCTTAAGTTCCATTAATCCATTAGTGAACAGTTAATTTATAAACTTGTTATAAATTAGAGCGCTCAAACTGCCTCGCCCCGTAACTAACACTTAAGGGAACCAACCGGTCCGGGCCTTCCATAGGAAGGGGTCAGATTCCATGTCCATAGTTCACATTCTTAACTCCGTATACATCAATGGGCCTAAAGATACAAGTATCGCCCATTCCATAACCCGGCTTCTTAACCCATGACTCCAAAAGGCCCGCTTGACATAAACAGAGTCTATGACTACTCAGGATTGAGATTGATCTCAAGATATGATCATCTAGCAAGACCGTTTTAATTCTCGAGACAAACGGTATTTAAAAGAATTGGCAATACTTGGTCCCCGTCCCATAATCTTATTATATATGGAGCTCTCCACTTAATGTCGCCACATTAGTGACCCTGACATAATACCATTCACGATATGATCGCCCAAGAATATTTAATTTGAAGATCCCAAACTTCAATTAATTTATTACCCGACAATTTCGATTTATAATCCATAACTCGATCCTCTCGTATAACCTGCTATACACCTAGGTGGTTATGGTTACATTAACAAATCGGGATTTTCTAACGTTTTCATTCATACATTATGCACAAAATAGCTAAATGTAATAAATACATCTTTTATTAATTTCATAAAACATAAATACAAATTCATGCTTTACAGGGCACTATCCCTAACAATCTCCCACTTGCTCTAAAGCATATGAGACATGTCTTTAAACCCATCCCGTATAAGTGACCTCAAACGTTACAGTGTAACGCCTGGCGAACTGGATCCGCAAGGTTGCTTAGCGATCCCATTCATAACAAACACGCCACCCTGCACGATCTCCTCTAATCGCATGATACTCCTCTCTATATGTTTCCTCTCTTGTGACTCTGGTTTGAGTTTGCCATGTACCCCACTCGGTTGTCACAAAGAAAGTACTATGGGTTTATCCATATTTGGAACAACTTCCGCATCCGTAATGAACTTCGAGCCAGATCGCTTCTTTAGCCACTTCACACAAGCCGCTATATATCCAACTTCCACGGTAATCCGTGATCGGGATTGTTTGACACTTCTCCACACCACGCCCACCACCAAGAGTGAATATCGACCCGCACGCCGACTTTCGATCGTCCTTGTCCGATGGAAGTCGACCGTGATATCATATGGATTCAGTCACACATGAATAAATCAACATATAGCTTCTCGTTTCTCCTAAGGTACTGAACGTGCTTTATCGCAATCCGCTGCTACCCAACCTGTGGTTGGATTGGTAATCTACCGACACCCTACCTCATAGCAGATGTCTGGTCTTGTACATAGCATGGCATACATGAGGCTGCCCACTCCGAGGCGCAAGGGAACTGCCCATGTCCTCTTCTTCCCGAGGCGTCGTAGGACACTCCTCCTGAGAGTGACAATTCCATGCCTGGCCCAGAAGTTGCTCTTCTTGGAATTCCGAGACGGAACCGAGCCGCACCTTATCAATATAAGATGCTTCGAGACAAAGGCTGAGGTCTGCTCTTGCGATCCCTTATGATTCGATCCCAAGTACATAACTCGGGTCATTCCAAATCTTTCATTTGAAACTTTTCGACTAACCATTTCTTTACTCTTCGCATACAATAATCCCATATCATTCTAATGAGTAGATATCATCTACGCCGCACCAAAAAGACTACTTTGGTTTCCTGATGTACTTGTAGACACAAGGTTCATCAACATTTTGTTCAAAAAACGAAGGTTTTGATCTTCTCAATGTCCCAGTTCCAAGACCTCAAGATCGCTTGCTTCATAAATGGACCATAAATTTTGCGCACTTTCTCTCGCTTCGCTCAACCATGAAACCCTCCGGTTGCATCATAAATGCTTTCATCAAGATAACCATTCAAAAAGGTCGGCTCTCTGACCGCTCCATTTGTCATATATCTCATAATCGAGATAATTTAATGAAAGAAGGATGCTAATGGATTTAAGATATACCGGGAGAAAGTCTCTTCATAATCGACTCCCTCCTTTGTGGCTAGCCTTTCTACTAGCCGTGCTTTGAAAGTCTCCACTTTCCCATCCACACCCTTCTTATAGATCCTTGCACCTAAATTCGGGCCCGACTAACTTAGAAGATCTATTAGTTCCTGCATGCACTGGAATACATAGATTCCATTTCTTGCTCCATGGTTGTTACTACTGTCCTTATCAGATCATCCATTGCATGCTTGTTTGACAATGGATCGGTCATCACTAGTACTTCCATATAACAACATTTGCTTCACCAAATTTCAGGTAAATGAATCGTTGTTTAGAAACCCTCCCACTAATAGCCGAGGCAATGACATCCTCGTATAGACCTGTAGTCTCTCGTTACGCTCCCCGCAACGTTAATGGTCGGTCTGATCTCGATCGCATTGTAATTCCTCTAGTAGCGTAACCTACTGAGGTTTGAAGTTTCATTATGTAGTCATTTTCAAGAAAGGTAGCATTTGCCGATACAAATACTTTCTCTATCTTCGAGGGACTGAACAAAACCTCCCCTCGTGCCTTCTGGGTAACCAACAAACAGACATACTTCTCGTCGCTGGTTCAGCTTCTTCTCAGCCTTCCTTTCAAGACATGTGCTTTACACCCCATATACTGATATGACGAACCGGGCTTTACGACCACTCCATAACTCTATGGGTGTGTGTCGATAGACTTGGGAGGGAACTATATCCAAATGACTCTGGCCATAGCCGCATATCCCCACGGCTAACAATGGCAATGAGGAGTAACTCATCATGCACTCCAACCATGTCAAGCATCGCTCGATTTCTTCTTTCGCCACGCCGTTCCGTCATATGCCCGTGCCGTGAGTCGATACAATGCCATGCTCAATTAGGTGATCCTCGAACTCGCATCAAGATATTCACCTCCTCGATCCGATCGGCAGCACAATAATGATTAACCTAGATGTCTACCGCTAGGGAATTCCTTTAAACTTTCCAAAAGTTTCGCATTTCAGATTAGGTGTAAACATACCGCACTAGAATAATACAATGAAGTGACTAAGTATTCGTGACCGCCTCTCTAGCTTCGACATCTGCAGGTCCGTACATCTAAATGTACAAGTTCAAGTGGTTCCTTTGCCCTAAAAGCCCTCACAGAAAGACTTTAGTCATTCTCGCCTTCCGCATGATTCACGTAATCGGAAGATTGCCAACTTTAGCTCTTTAAAGGACCATCCTTTACCGCTCCTGTTAATCCCATCCTGCACTTATACTGCTCCTAACCTTAGGTGCCATAGGTACGTGTCATCATTATCAAGAATCTGCTTGGTTTAGATGTTCTACTCTAAATAGTTCAATGTTATGAGCGTCGTTTGTTCGCCTTAAATGTAAAGCCCATTTCATTATTTGCATGACAAATGTTTAAACCATTTCCGGAAATAACTGATTATTATAAAATGAAACAGTAAACAATTGTTCATACAACTTAGAAACGGAAATCAAATTTCTCCTGAATCCAGGAATGCAATAAACATTGTTCAAGACAAGAAATTTATTCCCATATTCTAAACGAACAGCCTCCACTCGCAATCGCGACACGTACCTCTATTTCCGACTACCATCGAGCACTCCCCATCAGCAAGCTCCCTGGAAGAACTAAACATCTGCAAAGAAGAACAAATATGGTTAGTGGACCATGAATCAATTGTCCAGGATTGACTATCAACTTCCACTAAATTTGCTTCTAAAACCAGTAAATCAAATTTACCTTTCTTTTCTCCTTCGCCTGAGAGATACTTGTTACGCTTTCTCTTCCAATGCCCATCGACCAAGAAGGAAACATTTTCCTTCGTTTCTTTTCTTTGGAGCCCTTCTTCTTATCGTCGCTGGGAGCAAATTCTCGCTTCTTCTTCTGGGCCTTCCAGAGGCACCCTTATTGTTCTTCCTCTTCTTCTTATTGTTAGAAGAGGATGAGGCCTGCTCTTTGGGAACATTTGCTTCAGCTCAGTCCTTGTCTTCGAGAGATGGCCTCGAAGGTTTGCACCATTCAAAGAGCTGTGGTTGTACTGTAATCCAAATTTTGTTCATAACATAGTTCCGGTGAATTGAAGGAAATCGTGGAGTGAGTGAATCCAAAGATATACTCACTGGGTGCGCCTACTCATTATGGCCCCGTGCGCCGCTCATTTATATAATTAGTCATGTTCGTAACATGGTCACAAATAGGAGTACCTTTACTCATCTTCGCTCATGTAATTTCTCTCTAAGAGCTTCATGATGCGACTGTTCGGATTGTTTCCCGAACATGTTTTGGAGGGAATCCATAATCTCAATGGCAGTTTCCATCCTCTCATGTTTTAGCCTAAGCACGTCTGACATGCTGGCTAGAATATAAGCCCGGGCTTTGTTATTGGCTTGAATCCAACGTTCATATGGTTCTCGTACACTACGAGAGGCAAAATTATCGCCGGTTAAGGATTCATTCAAGCAGCAAAGCAAATTATGGGTTTAAGTTCGACATTATTGTCAAATTAAATAAAAACGATTATTACATGCAAAGCCAGAAGAAACATCAAATATATATATTTTTTGGAATAGTAAACGGATGCATGAATGCATAGAAATTAAAACACATAAAACAAAAATATTAATCTGGGTGTAAGCAACCTACACTAATATGCCGTAGGGTAGGACATACTAATTATAAATTAAATTTGAGACTATTCAAATTAATAAATGAGACTCAAACTATCTCATATTTTCCTCATTTATTAACTACTTTATTCGCCAAGATACAATTAACCATTTAATTGTATCTTCTAAGTGTGACTCCATCTTTTCAGTTCTAGTCAACTTAACCCCAAGATTGCCGCAAGAGGGGCAGGTCAATCTTGGAATACATCATCCAAACCCTATCGCATAGGAAGTGCAACGATGATATTAGCCCATGTGGACACCCTCCGTAGGGAGGACGTAATCAAGGCGTCACTAGGCGCCACCTAAAACCTCACGGTGTTGGACTAACGATGGAGACCGTAGGGCACATTGTCACATGCCCTTCTCCCACTCAATATTTTAAACTTATGTGTTTTCTAGTTATAAAACATCATATGTTTTATAATCCTAGCAAATTATTATATCCTATATAATTAATTACTAGGTGATAAGAATCTAATTCTATTAAATTAAATAGGCATATAGAGTTCAATCTAATTGGGCCTAGGTTTATTGGGCTTAAAACTAATCCAATCTAATTGCCTAAATCCGCTTTAGGTAAACTCTAGCTCTATAGTGAAAAGGGCCTATTCAACTAACTTTAAGTCCAAACATATTCGGGGCCTATAGCTTATTTACCATCTTTTAACAAAAATCAATCATTTTATTAAAATTGAATAATCTAAGTTAAATCTGCCTAATCTATTAATAAATATGAAGCCCAAATTAAATTAAATTGGAAATTACCAAGTTTAACTATTAAACTATATCCATTATTTAATTTATTATTCAGCGGTCGTCGACTGCACTCAAAGCACATATACAAATCTACGACGCGGTTATCAAAGGACTATTGTCTAATCCTCGGCACTACGTTTACAAAAAACTTGTTGACATTATACTATATAACCCACTGTCTCTTAGAATAAATCATTTTCAAAGTTGGTTTTGGTATGATATTCTCGCAAGTGCAATGCCGACAAGTAATAAAATGTGGATTTATCCGTATATCGATCCCACAGAGATCTCAAGAATTCTAAATCAATCCACTCGACCACTCACTTCCATACTATTTGACTACAAAATGATAGTAGGATCCGGAAAGATTAAGGTGCCGGAAAATTAAACGAACAAAAAGAAAATAACTCAACTATCAAACATACCGAAAATAAAGAATAAAGAATAGTTAATTTCTAATAAAGAAATAAATAATCGAATAGTTATCCTCGTAAGACACATTACAGAAATAATGAAACTACTTCGATTCCCGTAGTTAATTATAATAAAATTTCTGATTATCTCAAGTCTCAAAATCGCTCCAGTATGCTGTAGTGCACCATCTCCACACTCCACATTTCATCATCTAATTTATGACCTGATTCTCTCGAATACAGGGAATTAGATAACTACTTTTAAAAAGGGACTTCCCTAATCTGGGTATTTTTCTTTTGCAATACTTCATACCCATTTTTTATGGACTGTAAACCTTAGCTCCCAAGTTATCGATCAAGCAAGGATATACAACCTGGGACGTCCTCCTCGAAATTAGGAATAGATCAACCTTCCTTGATTTGGGATCACCGCTAACACTGGATTGGCCCCACTATCCGAATCGGTGCGAACCCTTTGCTTGTTTAAATAGATAACTCATTCAACTCGCTCTTGATTTGCGAAGAGGATTTATCTAAGTTGAACTTACAAAGCTCAAAAGATCCCTTAATACAAAGATAGTATACCTTCAAAGAAATGTACATTACCTCGTGAATGTCTTCCCTGCGGTCACTCGCAGGACCTCCCTTGAAATCGTGAGCAATGACGCAAATCACCCGTATAAGAAACTCGATATTCAGATCCCAAGACAATAGACCCAAAAACCGTATAAATTCATTAATCAAATATTAATGTCGGAAACGCATCATGTGAAAGATAAATTCGACTATAACGTCACTTAATGGAAGCCGGATTCCCACCATCGAATTACACGATACAACATTCCTCCGATCATAAGAATAATCGTAATTTGAAATCGAAACACCGAATTCCGTAAATTTGTCCTAATTTCAAACATTCCGTAGTAATTTGAAAAGAAATTGAATCGCATTCGGGCCAAATTTCAGACGATAACATCCAGATTTTAAAATACAAGAAAATAAAAATACGAGCATAATCGTCTAAACCAATGGAAATAAAAAAAAATAAGAAAATAAAAAATGAAAAAATAAAGAAAATGAGCTTCACTATCCGCACTCTCGTCCGTGGCCGCCAAGCTACTTTAATGAGTCGATAAATCAAGGTATTTATATGGTTTTCCGCTTGGGCCCTAATCCCAATATCACCCGTGGATTTCCTGCAGGCAGCTGCCCAAGTTATCGCCTCTCCAGCTTAGACCTCGCTTTTCTTTTGTTGTCGCGACATCGGACTCATGTCGCGACATCGACTTGAAGTTCCTCGCTTCCTATGAACCGGTCGCCTGTGCTGTCACGACACCAATCTTATGCCCTTGTGTTTCGCTTATCGGCGCCAGATGTCACGCGACATCATGGCCTTGTCGCGACATCCATTCTAGTCCTTTGCAGTCTTCAACTGATGTCTTCGGATGTCGCGACATCAATCTCTTGTCGCGACATCATCTTAAAGAACCGTAGGCTTCCACTGCTTGCTCATGTTGTCGCGACCTCAATATCTTGTCGCGACCTCGGCTCATTTCATCTGCAGTCTTCAATTGATCGCTCCTGATGTCACGACATCGATACCTTGTCGCGACCTCACTTCATGAAGCTTCACCCTTCCAATCAGCGTGTCCGTGTCGCGACTTCGATCTCATGTCGCGACATCAGCTTATGGCTTGCAGTCTTCTCTTGATGGTTCTCGATGTCGTGACTTCAGCCTCTAGTCGTGACATCATCGATGTCGCGACATCAATCCACGTCAGCGAAGATCAACTTAGTTCTCGGGCTAATCGAGTTGTGCCCCCGATGTCGCGACCTCGATCCCACGCTCTTCACATCGCCTTAAGTCTGCAGCTTTCAACTTTCCTTCGTGATGTCGCATCGAGCCATTTGTCGCGGAAATCATATGATTCCTGCTTGCTTCAATCTTGTCCCCACATGTATCTTTCCTTTGATTGCCCGCTGTCTGACATCTATCCCTTGCTGACATCACTTCATGGCTCCACAAGTCTCAATCGCTGTTCTGATGTCGCGACACGCATCTCTGTCGCGACTCGATACTGTTATCCATTTCGACCAAAGATCTGAATTCTTCAATTTCCTGATGTCATGCACCATGACTGATCGTGTAAACCCTAAAACCGCATCATCATCAATGAATCAGCCAATTGTTTTCGTTTCGTCTCGCTATCTGACGCACTTTTATTCCAATTTATTTCCTCGCATTTTCTACTGCATTTTCTTCTTCGCTTCTTTCCCCGCTAATGACAATCAGAGTTTTTCCATAATTATATCAATTATTCAATTTTAATCAAATCAATTAAATGGACTAAAAAGAGATGACTTTAAGCTCATCAAACTCCCACTTAAAGTTTTGCTTGTCCTCAAGCAAAGTTGAAGATCGTTATCTCAAACAAAAAGGACAATTTTTTGTTTTATTTACAAAATTTTATCCTGGCTTCACCTTCTAATCAGAACAAAAAAATATCATCGTTAATTCAAGCTTCGCTTTTTAGATGAAAGAATAAAGCATGGTATACTTTTATTACAAAATTTCATAAAACTAATGTATTTTGCACAGCTTATTCATCAAGTCTTACTGTGTGTGTGTGCAGCTCGTTAACTTTTGTCAACTTCTTTCTCTGGTTTTAGTAAATCTTCTCGGGAGTTTTCTCAAATTGCTTATTCAAGTCCCATATGCTTGTTTTTTCATATTGATCTCCACTAATGTAGGTGATTCCAACTCTTCAAAATCAATCAGTCTCGCTTGTAATGTTAGGTCTGGGTAAAAGTAGGATGTGAATGGAATTTTTAGGTTGAGATTACTCCAAACTCTTTTCTTTTCCTCGATCGCTATTTCCTCCCTAACAAAACTCCCCAAACTTTAGTGCTTGGGATTCTACCTTGAATTTCTTCTTTCAAACAGACATGCTCCCACCCTCTTCAGAATTCGATTCAGGGAATTTTTCCTTCTAATCGCCCTAGGAATTATGCTATGTTTTTGTCTTTAGGCTTCTAACACTCTTAGCTAACTTTTGCTAGTAGCCCTATACCAGATGGTATAGGTACTAGGTGTTGAAACACCCCTAAGAACCCAATTGTTCAAGAGAGCCAGCCATAAGACAAAAACTATTCTTTTTAGCTTCTTCCTTTTTTATTTTCCCGTCTTCGATCTCTCACTGCCTCACCTTCTCTCGTACATCTCCTTTGCCTTCCCTAATCAAACTCCCCCAAACTTCATCTCTTCCTTTTGAGTTCTTATCACATCATAGGTTCTTATCGAAGTTTAGTAATAAAGACGGCTCTGGGCTTTTCATCGGGCTTATTTTGAAGACATGGAATATCTTGCTCAAATCAGTAGACTATGTGTATGCAAAGCATATACATAGTGGTGGCCGGAAAAGCCTCAAACCTGCTCAATAATGGCCTGTATCATTTTTTTGTCGGTTGTTTTCAACTAGATTTCGCTCAATCAATATTCAAACAAGTTCTGGGGATCGTGGATTACAAATTTCGAATTCCTAAAATTCCTCCTCTAAATTTCTAAAATAAAGCAAGGTGTCATGACTCGAGGTGTATTATTTTCAAGACTTGTGCTTATTCATTGTCTATAATCACATTAGTTTACCTGCTACTTTGTTATAATGCATTCAACTAATTTCTCGAAGCCAACCCCAACCTAACCGCGAAAACAAACAAGACATACCTTAGTCTCCGCTTCATCACTATGCTCTATTTTTTCGTATAAATCGAACAACAGCAAATGGTGATGATTTTGTTGTAAAGTAAAATGAAAAGTGCAAACACAATCCACACATCATGATCAACTGACTTAATTTACTTATCCCTGAACAAATATCAAAATATTTCAATATTACACCAACTGCTCATTTACACATTTTATTAAATTCAAGAAAACCCTATTTCCCGCTCTAAAATCTCATCTCTTCTCCTAATGTTGCATCCCCGCTTCAAAATTTGGTTCCTCACTTTATTCTGATGATTTATCTTCGACCTAGCAAGGTCAAAAGGCTCAACAAATCAAAAATTTACTTCCACTTTTTCTTCGAGTTTCTTGGTCGATGGATTCTAACTAATCCATATTCCTTCCCATCAACCGCCTCTCTGGATGAAACTACGTTTATGGAACTCATAGTGGAATTGGTTTGTTTTTTGACTCCACCTCATTCCATAAATGTTGTTTGCATCCCTCGACGCTCCTTTCTCACTCTCATTCTCCCTTTCCTTCATTCTTCTCGCTTGTTTCTAATTCCTTGTTCTCCTATCCTTTTATAGCGAAACAGGTTCTCGAAGGACAAAGTCATTTATGATTTCCCTTCAATTTCCATGGAGGACAATGAGATCTTTACCGATTTATGTCCCTTCTTATATTTTCAACCTGTATTTTGGCTTTTTCTGAGAATTTAGGACTATTTTTTGAATTTCTTAATTCTCCTCCGATTATGCTCCTCAAACTGAGAATATTCCACAAACCGATTAGATCAAGAGATGGATTTCTCAAGCTTCGTTTATTACCATTTATTCTTCTAATTTAACAAATTCAAGTGACTAGAGTTCGATGGATTCAACTGAGACCGTACACTGTCTAATGTAAGGAAATTATCCTTTAAGACAGATATTCATTATGTCAGGGCTAGCTAAATCAAAGACATTAATTGCTGGATGTCATGTAGACTTCAGATTTTATAAAGCCAGACCTGAAAATCTAAGTCACGACAGGGAATGTTCTTCTATTCTTAGATTTCTGTGATGAAATTTTTTTTTTTTCTTTTTGACTTTCTTTTCCACTTATTATTCTTCACTTTACATCCTCGTTAACCCTCTCGAAACTAAGGTTATGTCTCATAACAAGAAACAATCCAACTTAGTGTAACATCACAGTTGTCTGTAATGTCACTCAAAAACAATCTACAACTCAATTTATTTTTATATCATGTGAAATTGACAATTTCCTATTATTTCATATTCATACAAGTTAAGCACATGCAAGATAAAATAAATTTCAAACTGTAATCATGCTACTTCAAATATAAAACTCTAACAATTATTTCAACTCAAATGCAATAAAAGATAGATAAAGGAATGAGAGAGACTCCCCTTTTTATTCCAGTCATGTTATATCAGCTGTCCTAAATGTGATTTTAGAGATTCTTCTTTCTGTGCAATCTTCATTCTTTCCACAACTCGCTCGCTTTTAGCTTTTAGTTGACTTCCTTCATTCAACCAATGCAACACATCCGCTTGGCTCTATACTTCGATAATTCTGTCCATCACATTCCTTTTGTCTCTTCACTTCCGCCATTTTTCCCGAAATTTCAAATGAGCTAATGTCAGATTCAAGAAGATCTTTCCTATCAGCATACATATTCTCACTTTCCCATGTTTAATTAGTAATTTCCTTCTTGTTCAGAGGGAAGTGATGGGGTAAAGAATTTGCTGAAATAAGCCTCATTAGTTCTTTCCCATGTGTTAACATCATATGGTGTAGAGAGTTAAACCATGTTGCAGCCATATCTCAGAAAAGAGAATGGGAAGAATCGCAAATCGAATAACTCGCTCCACACCATTCAACTTAACAAGATAGCCATCCCTGAGGAATCTTCCCAGTGCCTGCTTGGATCTTCAAGGATGACCGTAAAAACCGATACCGTTGGACCATGGTTATCAAGTGTCAGGTTCGAGTTCAAAATTATTAGCATTGATCATTGCCTCCTGTTCTATTGCAAATATTTCAAGGGATGAATGAATTCCATAAATTCTCCATAATGTCATGCTCCTTGGCGGCCTTTTGTCGCACATTCCCGGTTGGCTACACCGCCTAACTTTATCCGTCATGGCCGTATGAGCCGTTTCGAAATCAAAGTACACTCGCATCAACAGGATTACCTAATCAACAAACATTTTCAATATGGGTCGCTAAAGGTCCAAGGGCTACTAGAGTCACCGCCAAACGCTGTTTTTGTTCTTTTCTTTAAAATGTCCAAATTAGTATTTCTTCTTTCATCCGAATATTGATTTATTTAAATTCTTTTCTATCCTGCGCAATCCGCCATAAAACTTGTCACTGCACTAAAGCACACATACAAATCACGACAAAGCATACCAAAGGACTATCTGCCTAACCCCCGGCAACGGCTTCATAAACTCTATGACATTATACTATATAACCCAACAATCTCTTTAGAATAAATCACTTTCAAAGCCAGTTTTGGTATGATATTCCGCAAGTGCACAGCTCCACAAGTAATAAAATGGATTTAAGTCCGTATATCGATCCCTAATAGATCTCAAGAATCTCTAAATCAACTAACTCGACCACCAATTCCATACCATTTTGGACTACTAAAAACGATAGTAGGATCCAAAGATTAAGGTGCCGGAAAATTAAACGAACAAAAAGAGGCTGAATCAACCATCAAACATACCGAAAAATAAAGAATAAAGAATAGTTACACTCTACCAAAAGAAAATGAATATCGACAGTTATCCTCGTACACATTAATGTAAATAGCTATATGAAACCATCGATTCCTGTAGTTAATTTCGATAAAATTCTTGGATTATCTCAAGTCTCAAAATCTGTCCAGGCGCTTGTAGTGCAAAATTGATCTCTCCCACACTCCACATTTCATCATTCACTTGCATGCACTGGATCTTCCTCGAATACAGGGAATTAGATAACTACTTTTAAAAAGGATTCCCTAATCCGGTATTTTTCTTTTCGCAATACTTCATACCCATTTTTTATGGATCGTAAACCTTAGCTCCCAAGACGTCACAAGGATATACAACTTCCGCATTGCTCCTCCGAAATTAGAATAGATCAACCTTTCCTTGATTAGATCACCGCTTAACACTGGATCAGCCTCACTATCCAATTGAGGTTTTAACTCTTTGCTTGTTTAAATAGATAACTCATTCAACTCGTTTCGATTTCAAGTGAGAAGAGGATTTATCTATGAACTTACAAAGCTCAAAAGATCCTAATAGCAAAGTTAGTATACTTCAAAGAAATGTACATTACTCAGAATGTCTTCCTGTGGCACTGTGAGGACCTCCTTGAAATCAGAGCAATGAGATTTGAAATCTTAATCTGCATAAGAAACCGATATTCAGATCCCAAGACAATAGACCCAAAACTAAGTAAATTCATTAACCGAAATTAATAAGCCGCTGAAACGACCACAAAGAAAGATAAATTCGACTATAACGCTCACTTAATGGAAGCCGGATTCTCAATCATCGAATTACACGATACAAGATTCTCCGATCATAAGAATAATCGCACTCTGAACTGAAACACCACCTTAAATTTGTCTAAACTTCAAACATTCCGTAGTAAATTTGAAAAGAAATTGAAATCAGATTCACTTCACTGCATTTATAACATCCGTGATTCAGAAAATACAAGAAAATAAAATACGAGATACAAATCGTCTAAAACGACGGAAACAAAAAAATAAGAAAAATAAAAATAAAAATAAAGAAAATGAGCTTCAAACATTCAGACCTCTCGCCCGTATCGCTGCCACTTTAACGAGTTGGATAGCCGCGCATTTATGTGGTTTCCAAATGGGCCCTAATCCCAATATCACCGGGCCGTGGATTTCGTGAGCAGCCGTAAATGCCCAAGTTATCGCTCCAACAGGATCTTCGCTTTCTTTGCGCGAAGACGAACTCGTGTCGCGCGAAGCATCGACTTAGTTCCGGCTTTCCTATGAATCGTCGCTCAGCCGCCACGACACCAATCTTACGCCTCGCAGTTTCGCTATCGCTTGTGATGTCGCGACATCATGGCCTTGTCGCGACATCCATTCTAGTCCTTTGCAGTCTTCAACTGATGTCTTCGGATGTCGCGACATCAATCTCTTGTTGCGACATCATCTTAAAGAACCGTAGGCTTCCACCGCCGCTTCGCGTCAAGCCGCTTAATCTCACATCTTCGCCGCGACTCGCTCATTTCACCGCAGCTTAATTGATCGCTCCCGATGTCACGACCGCGATACCTTGTCGCTAATTCACTCATGAAGCTTCACCCTTCAACTCGAAAGGTGCCCAGGCTCGTACTTCGATCTCATGTCGCGACATCACCTATGGCTTGCGCCTCTCTCGACAGGTTCTCGATGTCGCGGACTTCAAATTTCTCTGCCGCGACGCCACATCACCGATGTCGCGACATCAATCTCACGCCGCGACACTTCAACCTTAGTTCTCCTCGGGCTTTCAATCGGTGTTGCCCTGCATGTCGCGATCCCCACGTCGCGACATCGCCTTAAGTCTTTGCGCTAACTTTCCGACGCCGCGACTTCGAAATATTGGCCGTGAAATCATATGATTCCCGCTGCTTCCAATCTTGTCCCCACATGTATCTTCCTTTGATCGCTTCGTCGCGGACATCTATCCCTGGTCGCGACATCACTACGGCTCAATGTCTCAATCGCTTGTTCTTGATGTCGCTACATCGCATCTTCGTCGACTCGATAAATTGTTATCCATTTCGCGACCAAGATCCAATTCCTTCCACTTCCTGGCGTTGCGACCTCATGACTGATCGTAGAACCCCAAAATCGCATCAATGAATCAGCCAATTGTTTTCAAGCTTCTGTCGCCATTCACTGCACTTTATTCCACTTATTTCTCGTGAGATTTTCTAATGTGATTTTCTTCTTTCGCTTCTTTCCCGCTAATGACAAATCGTGAGTTTCTTCATAATTCTCAGATATCAATTATTCAATTTTTAATCGAAAAATCAAAACAGAAAAAATGGACTAAAAGAGATGACTTTTAAGCTCATCACTGCAAATAAACAAACATTCCTAAAAGAGGAACATGTTTCTAAAGGATGGTATGCATGATACAATATGGTGGGAAGACTCATGTATGATATGTTATATGCATGGGCATGTGTTATTCGAATATAGTAAATAAATAAATAAATAAAACGGCCGGGTGTTTTGGGTATTTCTAATAATTACAACCTTGAAAAAATAATGGAAAAAATTTTAATTACATAAATGGGCTTTGCAATTACATAATTCCTAAAGCTACTTCCATCTTCATGTCCAAGCTCACAGGTACTTCTTGGCCCACCAAGGGCCCAAAACACCTTTTTTTTTTTTTTTTTACTGGCAACTATTACATCTCTTGGCCCAAGCCCAATCCTATAAACCTTGGAAAACATTTTTCCGGCTTGCTCCTCCTTGTGTAGAAATCCAAATCCAAAATAATAATACAAAAAAAAAAAAAAAATTACAACAAAAAACCTATGCCAATAATGGCTTACACAAGATCTAGGGAAAATAAGAAAACCTAACCCAAAAACACCATATAATTAACGACCCTCATCCATCCATACACAAACACAAATAATCACATTAAAATATGCCAAAATGCCCACTCATGCATGAATAAAGAAAACAATTTTCTTAAACACAATAATATATATATATATATATATATATTAATATTCATTTACATGGACCGCTCTGATACCAATTGATAGAAATAAAATCAAAACGCAGTGGAATTAGGTTTTAAAATTTTTTCAGAAAATCTTATTTTCGCATGAACCCATGCAAACACATATTAATATCAAAAGGTGAATATCATATCTATACCTGTTATTGTTATAGGAGATTTGTCACTAGTGTGGTTGAAACAACTCCCCGCGCACTGGGTCTCACCCGCCTCCTTCCTCGAGGTGTGTGGGCACCAAACGATCTCGTATCTAGAACAATACACTCTAGTTTTTTCTGTCTAGATCTACCTTGCGTACTCAACACATGAGGCAAGGGATCTCTGAAGGGAAGAGACTCTCTAGATACTAGGTCTGAAAAACCTTTTCCTTTTTTTTTTTTTTTTTTTTTTAAATAGGGCTAGGGTTTCTTATTTATAATCAACCCAAATTGCATAAATATCCAACCAATTTTGATATTTGCAAATTTTCCCCATACGGTCTTGATTAATATGAAATACCATAATGATTACCATAATCAGAATCCGTCTCCAAGATAATTTGTAACAAATTCTACTTATTACTTTCTTTAATCTATAATCGGGCCTAATATTAATTTGTAACAATTTTATATTTATTACTTTTAATCTATAATCGTCTAATATTAATTTGTAAATACTCTAATTATTACTCTTAGTCTCAGAATCGTCTAGGAAAATTATTTTCCAAGCTTTCATCATAGAGTGTAATTTATTCCAAATCATGAATCGCTCATCAGAGTAACATAGAGGTGGAATTTGGACTCATGACTCGTACTTTCAAGTCTAATAAATCTAATAATTAATTAAACTTTTAATCAATTATTTTAATTTATTAATTTCAGAGTTATTCCACTAAAAACTTGAAATTAACTTCTGTCGAATTACAAGACTTATTTTATTTAAATTGAGTGTCCATTGGATTTAATCATTACATGCGCCTATCCTCCAAGAAGTGGTTCATAACCAGAGTCGGGTGAAATTACTGTTTTGCCCCTCTAATTATATCTTGATCCTTAAGTTCTATTAATCCATTAGTGAACAGTTAATTTATAAACCTGTTATAAATTAGAGCGCTCAAACTGTTCAGTTCTAGAACCAACACTTAAGGGAACTAACTATCCAGCTTCCATAGGAAGGGTTGGATTCCATGTCCATAGTTCACATTCACAACTGCATACATCAATGGGCCTCCAAGACAAGTCATTCCATTCCATAACGGGCTTTAACCTATGACTCAAAAGGCCCAGCTTAACATAAACAGGAGTCTATGATCACTGTAATTGAGACCGACCGTGATATGATCATTCCAGCCGGCGCCGTTTTTTAATTCTGAGACAAACTAGATTTAAAAAAGAATCTCGGCGGCGCTTGGTCCCGTCCTATATAATCTTATTATATATGGAGCTCCACTTTAATGTCGCCACATTAGTGACCTTGATTAAGGTCACTTCATTCTCAATGATATGACTCCGCCCCAAAGTAATATTTAATTAAGATCCCTAAACTTCAATTAATTTATTACTTTAAGAATTTGATTTTATAATCCATAACCTCGATCCTCTCGTATAATCGTTAGTACACCGAGGTTATGGTTACATTAATAAATCTGGGATTTTATGACGTTTCATTCATACATTATGCACAAAATAGATAAATGTAATAAATACTACACTTTTATTAATTTCATAAAACATAAATACAAATTCATGCTTTACAAGGCACTATCCCTAACAATTTATACTCAATTCAAAGTCCATCCAATAACCCAATTGATTCAACCTCTCAATGTATTCATACATTTTCAATGCATGCTACACTGGGGATGTCCCTTTCTCCATCTTCGAGCCAAAAAGTAGTCTGAGAATTTTAACCTTTTAGTTCTCATTTGCTCATCATAGAGTTCCCTTAGATGGCATACCATGGAATATGCATCCATAGCCTTATATTGCTTTTGAAGCTCGGGTGACATGGAGGTGAGGATAATAAATCCCGTTCTCGCACTATCAACTAAGCACTTCTGATATGCCCTCTGAACTCTTTCAGATGCATTAACAGTTGGAGATTGAGGGAGTGGCTCAATAAGGACATAGGCTATTCTTTTCCTTTTGAGAACTATTCTCAAATTCTTTAGTCAGCCAAAGAAGTTGAGATTGATCAATTTGTTGGCATCCATTATTGATCGCCAACTCACATTCTTTGACATGTGGGTTTGGATCCTAACAACTCCAGATTTAATAAGAGCATGTTAGTTATGTACTTGAAATGCATGATTATTACAACTTCATAATTACACATCATGACTCCCACTATTTTATTAAGAATCGATAGCCCTTACTATTGATCCGAGGTAACCTATATGGAATTTCTGCTAGTGGGTTGATATCCAAAATCATAAAGAACGACCTTGGGTTTACCCAACAAGCCACCTTGATCCATACCAGTTGCAACCTTATGCAACTACTGAATCCAATGCTATAAATTGTTGGATTTGTGCACTATCATTAGATTGGCTCTCGATGTGTCCACATCTACCCAACTGCGTCTCCATCCAACATTAACCTTAGGTTTTCCCAACAAGCTAATGAGTCCAGTTAAGGCCAACCCACTAATAAGGAAATCTCATTTCCATGGATAGAACATATCCTTGTAGAGAGGGCTTGGGTTTACCCAACAACCATAACCTGTAAGAACTCGTGTTCACACCATATTAGCGAAGACATTAGCCTTAATATATTTTTGTCGAGGGAATTGTTTAGATTAGTCTCATCATGGAAGTAGCATGCTTTATACATATAAGCATTCATCTCTTATGAAATATAAAGATAGTTACCTAACTATATGGCATGATTATGGACATTCTAAAATCAATTCCATGAGCCAAAATGGAATTGACTAGGTAAAACCTAGGAATATGCATGATTTTACAACCCATGAAAATAAATCAAATTTACATTTCAAATTATTCTTTCTTAGCTCGTCTCTCCAAGTCTTTCTCCTTTTTTGGTCTTCACCAATTAATCCTCTAATCCTATGTAATCTAATATACACATTCAAATGCAGAAGAACCTCAAGTTACATTTGAAGGGGACTTAGGATGAGAAGAGAAATATACAGAGAAATTTTAGAGAAGGCCGGTAGGGACACACAGCCCTTATTACCCAAAAAAAGAATTAATAATCAAATACAAGTATGCTCAATCAATTATCAAGCATTGTCTATAATCATCCATCATGCCAACATTCATCCTAAAACATGCATTCTCTAATGCAAACATTGAAAGTAATAGATAATGATATTCCATGGTTCATTTAGCACAATCAATGGTTTCAATACTTGAACCTAAACCTTATTGTTCATCACTAACTAAAAATTGATTGATTCAACTCTTGAATCTTTAATTGATTCAAAAACCTTTTAAAACCACAAACTAATTCAACACTTGATCTTAGCTCCCATGAGGAATACATTTTGTCCAAAATCTCTTGAAGGTAATTTCAACATGGATATATGTAAGTTTTTCTAAAAAAATTCCTTTAAAGTCCATGTTTCTAGAAATTTAAGATTGAACACTTCAATCCAAGCTTGCATATACTCTCTCGGTCATACTATTTATTAGCACCCAAAAGAATGCAAGAACAAACAAGAAAAAACAAAAAACTCCACTGCATCTTTACTGACCAAACCACGTGATGAGTGTGACACTCATTTAGTTTTAAGTCCATTTTTCATGCATAATTGATGCCTTAATGTTCATTTTAATGCAAAATTATGGAGTCTTCACCAATATTATTGTTTTGGTGAACTGCTACCAAAAGAAGCAAAAAGAACAAGAAAAGCAGTTGAAAAGACTAAGGCAGGAAGCAGAATTTGTCGCCACATTTCAAAAAATGTCATGATACAGCAGAAGGGAAAAAAATTGTCGCAGCATTTCAAATGTTGTCATGACAATTATGAAAAGAGTCCCTAAAGAATCAATTAAAAGTTGTCACGACATAAATCCAAGAGGAATGTAAAGCAGCAGTGTTGCAACAATCTCACAACAATTTTGGAGATCAACAACAACTCAAAATGTAGCGAAAAATTTAATTATTTCGCGACAATTATTCCTAAGGTAAGTAGTGCACACCAAGAAGAGATTGTCGCGACAAACATTGAAGACATAAAATCAGAAGAAAATGTCGCAACAATCAACAAAATGTCACGACAACCTCACATCAGTATTAAAGGCAAATTCATCAGAGGATTGTCGCGACAACCTCACGATAATATAAAGACAAATATGAGGTGCAATATTGTCGCGACATTTTAAGTTTTGTCGCGACAAATCATCCAATGGGCTTGCATTGAAGTCCATAAATTCTGCCTTGAATTGTGGTCCAACAATGATTAGACTATAAATAGAAAGAGATAGGGCGCAAAAGAAGAGGAGGACAAAAAGGAATACAAAGTAGAGAGCAAGTTAGAGAAGGAGTTTTTGTAAATAGTTTTCTTTCTTATTTTTATTTTTCTTTTTAGTAATTTTTCATTTTCTTTTAGAATAGTTGATCTGAGTTGAGTTTTGGGAGAGATTATTGAAAATCAAACTCCATTACTATCTGAACTTGAAGAACAGTAACATAAATTGATTGTAGTCTATGTCTTCATTTTCTTGATTACACCTACAATGAATTTGTTCAACCAACTAGTTGTTGTTATGTGTAATCCAGTTATGGAAGGCTAAACACCTTATGGGAAAGGATTGGTGATGTGATTACTATGTTTGCATTGATTTAATGTAGTTGTGGGTTTGAAAACTGAATTTATATAATTGGTAGTGTTTTGGAAATGAACTGTTCTAAGTATTAGTTTCATATACTCAAAAGAGATGTTCTAAGATATGTTTTTCTAGGATTCCTTCTAGTGACAGTAGAAGGGTGTTCCTAAGATCAAAGAGCATTATCTTAGGGGTATAAGGAATTGATAATTTAGAAACTAATGAACTCCAAATATCACTTTGAGAGCTTGCTCTAACCCTCCGCTTCATGTTCCTTCGAGTGACAATGTATGTGTTCCCGAGGCCTAGACAAAGTACCTGTGATTGTCAATTCTATTATTTGAAGGTTTTATATCAATTTGGTAGAATAATCTTGATCTCTATCTTGGGAGGGATTATTCGATCGAAAATGCGCATTGAAGATACCAATTATACGGGAGTAAGGTCATTACTCCGTCTACAAAAAGTTGACTTCAGTTCTAAGAATTGGTTTATTAATACTGGTTTAAGAAGTCATCCAAATCCTAAAGGAAATCATATCCTAAAAGTAGCTTTTTAGACACATGCTATCCTAGTTTGGGAACATGGTGTTCTAAACTGTGAAATGTATAGTCGTTGAAGGTATTTCAAGACTTTACTAACATACCCTTGGACAAGTCCATGATTCAACCTATGACAAATTGTTCTTGAACAGTATGAAAATTAAGAGTTAAATTACTAAGTCCATTCACAATTTTCCTCAATCTCAAAGAAACCTTTAGTTGCATTGAATTTAGATACTCTTTATATAGTATTTTTAGTTCACAATCTTGAAGAAAATTGTGTTCAAATAAAGGGTGTCCTTGAGTAATTGAGTACTTAATTTTTAATTTTCTTTATGATCTCTATGAACGAGCATTCTGAATTAAAATCTACTTTATTACCTGTTGACCTGCACTTGTAAGAAAACATCAAGTCAAGTAAAGTTAGTTAAAAGTAAAGAGAAGAGGATATCAACTTTGGTCATGAGCATCAAGTTTTTGGAGCCATTTCCTTGGACTTAACATGCAGTCTTAGGGATAAGCTTATCATGAACTTGTATACTCAATTAACTCACAACAAGTTTCTAAGCACCACGCAAAAGCTTCACGTAATAGTGTGACTGTGAGAAGGTGTTCTCACATAATAGCGCGATGAGGACTCATGCCATAGCGTGATAAAGACTCACGTCACTGTGTGATGAAGACTCGCGCCATAGCATGAAGCACACTCATGCTATAGCGTGAAGAGTACTCACGCTATGGCGTGAAGAGCACTCACACTAAAGCGTGAAGAGCACTCACACTATAGGGTGAAGAGCACTCACGCTATGGCATGAAGTGCACTCACACTAAAGCGTGAAGAGCACTCACGCTATAGCGTGAAGTGCTCTCACACTATATCGTGAAGGCAGTTCTAAAAACTGGTTTGTCTTCCATCTTCATTCCTTATGAAAAACCTTTTGTTTTTTAATCTGAATCTCATCCAAGACATTTTTGCCTCCACTGTGATCACTATATCATCTCATCAATGCATGAAAGATTTTCAAGCCAAAATTCTCATTTTTGAAAGCTTTGAGCCATGGGTACCAAGATCTAAAATAATCAACCAAGAACCGATGTTTGATGCACACAATTGTGCTCTGATACAACTTTTGAGATTTCTCCATGGCAACTCATGCAAGAAGCAGCGAAAACACAAATAATACAAGAAAACTCACCTTACTGGACCCTTTGTAGCATCAAAAAATGGTTTGAACAAATAAAGACCTCAAGTTTTTACCTTCCAAAGATGAAAACCGGGATGAATTCTTCAAAATATGGATTTGCATCTACCTAGAATGAACCAAGTCCTAGGTTCATCTCTAACGGTATCCACACGAAGGGAGACGTTGAAAATCTTCAAGGAAATGAGTATGAGAAGGATACAAGTGCTAGCAAGGATCAAACTCAAAGAGGGAAGAAGGGAGAAGAGATTGACACTCAAAGCTCTCTCTTTCTCTCTCTCTAGAACTTTGTTCTTCACAAGAACAAGAAAGCCCTCTCTAGGACTCTTCCTAAGAGAATGTAGAAAATATGTCTAGGATTAGGGTTTCCCAACCATAAGCCTTACATAGGAGATCCCTAGCCCTTGAAATGACCAAAGGGCCCTTACTTAGAGATAGGATAAGGTGTATGCATCTATATGCATGTATCATGTACAATCATAGGCTTTTCCAAGCCTTCTATTTTCTTGAATAAAGCCTTTCACTTTGGATTCCACTTTAACTTGCCGACTTTATTTCATATATCAATTCCCCATATTTGGATCACTAATATCCAAACTTGTTTACATCAACCCTCACACCTTCTAAGGGTGTGACCCATTAAAGTTCCCACTATAAGCCACTTGATCAACTATTGAATCCAAGCAAGTCATTTGAGCGATAGTTTGTTCGTGGGTCACTTGACGTTTGATCATAATATTCAATCCAAACCAGAAGTGACATCAGTTTGAAATTACACCATCCTAAACCGTCAGTACTCTCAAACCAACCAAACATAATATTATAGTTTTGATTCAAGCCAGGGTTCAATCAGCACTGAACTGGCTCAAAGTTTTTTTCCTTTCTCGAGTGTTCTCGATCCTTAATCGTATAACCTCTTTTTTTCTTTCTCCTACCCCTCTCATCTCCCTTTGAACCTTTCTATTCTATTTTAAGTATTTATCATTAAAGAATTCAAAACTTCCTCTCTATCCTCTTTTTTTTTTCTTTTTAATCTTGATGACTTATATCCCCTCTTCAACCCTTCAAATTTCATTTATTCTCTTAAGTTTTCTTTCTTTCTTTCAATCTAGAGAATCTAAGAGTCAAAAATATAGAATTGAAATTCTTCAATCTTGGCTTTGCATTTTATTCACAAGTTTTTCCATTTCCAAGACCATTAACCACTTGCTTTCTTGCCAAGCTATCCAAGATGGAAGGATAGCACAGACCTGGAAGGGGAAAAATGATTTTTTTTTGGGCCATAGTAGACAAAATTAGCTCACAATGAGAAATTAGGGTTAAGAATATTATATATGAAAACATATAAAACGATGTCATTTTATTATACTGCCTAATGCTTAGTTCAGAGCTTACCCCTAAACCGCGAACCTAATCCAATATTTCCTGTGCTCTTATAAAATTTCAAATCAATCCAAACCTGTGAATCTTAAAAATTGTGGTTTCGGTTTAGGCGGTTTTTCACTGTTTATGAACAACCCTAATGAGCCCCAATTGATCGGAGAGTCAGTGGTCTAACTAGAAACCCTTCCATAGACAATTACAATGCAATTTGTCCTTTCACCAATCTATACCCCACTTCATTTAGGGCATGGACAATGTGTAGCTCCCACTAGACTAGCTATGTCACATCTAGCCCAAGTGATATAGATCTTGTCCCATGACTCATTACTCACTGTTATGCACCTGAAGACACTCTTCATGGCATTTTCACTACGCGAGATTCCCGAGAGTAATGATCCCCAATAATATACAGGTATACCCTCCCTCTATTGGGAGTGGCGAATCCTTTGTTGGCTATTCAATTACCTTCAAACACCTCAATCTGTACCCGATCATCACCATAAGAGAAACCTTTGAGAGGCAACAAGGAATGGAATCAAAATACAAAACTAGCATCAAGATATCATTGAACACCTTAAGTTTAAGGATACTTGCACCATTGTTATGATAAGATCACATCTAATAATGAGTTAATCCATATGATTGCCTCATAGCAAGTCTCCAATGTACTCAAATTTACTCTTAACAAGCATCCAAATGTCAACTCTAATCAACTTATGACTACGCTTTATAAGATCCACTCAAGCCGATCCAATTAATGAGTACGATGTGCCTGCCTTATCCGAATCACAATGTCCAGCCATGATCCTATGACTAGGATGATTTAGATACTTCAATACAATTGAACATGATAGATATCTTATTATCATAATCTTATAATGATTTCCTCATATGTTATACTGGATTTCATTAATTGATTTAAGATCGACATCACTTCAAAGTATGAATATCAAATTAATGAAGAAGCCTTTTATTCATCATAATGAAAAGTGTACAATAAGTCCTAAAGGTGATTGCCTTTGGAGAACTTCCTTAACACTTCATGTGTTCTCATTCGAAATCATTTTTAGGGCACCGATTCAAATCCAATCTGTCACCCTTCAAAATGGGTGTATACTCGATGAACAATTTTTCATGTTAAATCTCTCTATAACTTTATTGATATAGGTCTCTTGAGACAAACCTAAAAAGCCTCGAGATCTTTCCCTATGGATCTTAATGCCAATGACTAAGATTCTTCACCCATATCCTTCATATCAAAGTTCTTTGAAAGAAATTGTTTCACCTCATATAGCAAACCCTTATCATTGGTTGCAAGAGATATATCATCCACATATAACACAAGAAAACAAATCTTACTCCCACTAACCTTCTAGTATATGCATTGATCCATGATATTTCTCTCAAAACTGTGAAGCAATGATCATTTGAATTTCAAATAACATCGTGGGATGCTGCTTGAATCCACATATGGATTTATTGCTTCTCGTAAACTAAATGCTCACCTTCAGTAAAGGAGAACCCTTCAGGTTGTTTCCCCATTTAAACCTCCTCCTCTTAAATTACCATTGAGAATACTGCTGTTCACGTCCATTTGATATAAATCAAAGTCAAAATAGGCAACCAATGCCATAATTATCAGAAGAAAATCTTTCTTATATATAGGAGAAAAGGTCTCCATATAGTCGATTATTACCCTTTGAGTGAATCCTTTGGCAACGAGTCTTGCCCTATGTCTCCCAATGTTGCCTAATGAGTCCTTTTTTATTTTAAAGACCTATTTACATCCAATGGCTCGACACCACAACCCAATGAGATTTAGATTTACTAGATGCCATAAAATTCATTTCTTCTTTCATGGCACTATACCACAAGTTAGATTCTTTAGAACTCATGGCTTGTGAAAACATTTCAGGATCATTTTCTACTCCAATGTTATAGTCTAATTCTTGTAAATACACTATATGATCATTAGGAATATTAATTTCTTAACTCTTGTCTTAATATTGATTCATCATTCTCTTGAGGAATTTTTGTTTAATTAACCTGTCGCCATTCGTTGTTCAAGAATTTCCTCATTGGCAACTTTATCCGTAGGATCAATATCAACAATTCGTGGAACTTCATGAACTAGTTGGCTCACACTCGTTTGTACTTGAATAGTGCGAATGAAAATCAATCTATCACTTGAACCAAAGGGTTGACCTTCATAATGGTCCTTCTCAGAAACAATGTCTTCAAACTTATCACCCTATCGATCATCATTCTCAAGAAATTTTACATTTCTTGGATTCTCCAATCCTAAAGGCTAAGGTGGATTAATAAAATCTATACCCTGACCTTTCAAAGATATCTAATGAAATACCCACTAATGGTCCTTGGGTCTAGCTTCTTTTCTTGTGAGTTATAAATTCTTAGTTCAGAAGGGCCCAAACACGTATATGTCACAAACTCGGTTTCCAACACTTGAATAACTCAAAAGGCATCTTAGAGACAGCCTTGGTTGGAACTTGATTTAATACATACACTACCATCTTGAGAGCTTCAATCCACAAGTATTGAGGTAGTTTCAGATGTTCTCATACTTTACCATGTTCATTAAAGTTCGATTTCTTCTTTATGCCACACCATTATGATTCGGAGAACTGTGCAGCGTATTAGGCAACACTTCCATTCAAGAAACTTCAGAAATGAACTAAGAACTCCGTCCATTCTCCGTATTTACCATGCAGCATTTCTACTCATTTGATCTCACGATCTCAATATGTTTTCCACATTGATTCTCTACTTCAACCTTAAAAACTTTGAAGGCATCTAAAACTTCATCCTTGGAACGAAGTAAGTAGAGATACATATATAGTGAATAATCATCAATGAAGGTGATAAAATATTTTCTCGCACTCATTCGCATTCATTTCAGACAAAATGCCAGATGTATAATCTCTATTGTGGTTTCAGGCTCCTCAGACTCTTTAGACTTATTAGTTTTCTTTCCTTTAATGCAATCCACACAAGTCTCAAAATCAATAAAATCCAAAGTACTAAGTACCCCTTCATTAACCAATTTCTTCATTCTTTCAATGTAGATGTGTCCCAATCTCCAATGCCATAACATAGAGGTGCCTCATTCACAACACATCATTTTAATATAGTAATAACATGCATAGAATTATAAGTAACATCATTTTGTAACAGAATATGGAAAAGACCATCAAATAATGTATCATAACCAATAACCTTAGATTTATTGGATAAACTAAAACCATAATCTGAAAAGTGAAAAGTTAAAGGTAAATCCTAAAAGTACAAGCCTTTGAAAAGGAAATTAAATTCCTAGAAAAACTTGGAACATAAAATATCTTTTCCAATTCTAAAATGAAACTGCTACTTAAAACAAGGCTACAAGTGCCACTTGCTTCCACATGTGAACTCATCTTGCTGCCTGAATAGATGTATTATTCACTTCTCATTGGTTTCCTTAGGTTATGCATACCCTGTAAGGTATTGGAAACATGGATTGTAGAATTAGAATCAATCCACCATGTATTATGATTAACATTAACCATATCAGATTCATAGCATACAAAAGAAAAATAAGTACCTTTCTTGTCAAGCGGAATCTTAAATTTTGAGCAGTCCTTCTTCATGTGTCCCTTCTTCTTACAAGAAAATACTTTGACTTTGATGAATAGGAATCTTTCTCTTTCCTTTATCTTGATCCTTCATTTTCTTTCCAAAAGTGGTCAAGTCAACCTTTTTGCCCTCTTCCATCATTAACCTTCCCTCATCTTGCACACACATGGTCAACAATTCATTAATTGACTATTTATCCTTATGTGTGTTGTAAGATATTTTGAAGGGACTGTACTGTTGAGATAGAGTGTTCAATGTAAAATAAACAAAGAAAGTTTCCGACATGGTAACTTCTAATGTCTAAAGTTGAGCCCCGATATCCCTCATACACATGATATGATCACACACTCATCTTATCCCAGTGAGCTTGGTGGATGAAAACTGCATAATTAAAGTGTTAGTAAGAGCTTTGTCAGAAGTTGCAAACTGCTCATCGATGGCTTTTAGAAGTGATTTGACTTTATTAATTTGCTCTACAAAACCACGAATACCAACAGATATCTTAGTCTTTATGAACATCACAGAGAGGCGATTGGACCTCTCCTATTTTTCATAAAGACTGATAGCTTTTGCAATGCTGGTTTTGGTAAAGAGATTTGGTTATTCTTTCCTTATAGCGTAGTCAATATCCATCCATCCCAAATGCAGCAAAACTCTTTCCTTCCATGCATTATAGTTATCACCCTTTAGTTCGGGAATATCACACTTAAAATCATAAATATTCTCAGATTGAAAATAATTGCAAATGTTAAATATGCATGCTTATTAATCAACTATTGAGGCAAAAAATACAATGATATGTTTTACCAATGTAAATCATGTTTTTAAACCATAAATCTAGTGACATAAAACTTGCTTGTGGGATAAAGTCTTACTCAATTAGATTTAAATAATCTTAGGATAAGACTATCAAATCATATTCCTTTTCCTAACTCCTGTGAGTAAATTAGAAAATATAAGTTGATATCTCATCCTAATTTATCATATAAAATATAATAAAAATTCTTGTGGGATGATATCTATTACATTTAATTACAATTAATGTTATTAAATGAGATCTTAAGAACTTAATATATAATTTTAACTAACTAAGGATGTTGTGGCTATTCATTAATTAATTAAAATTATATTGATCACTCAACATTATTGCAAGAAACTATAAACAATTTTAAGAATTTAGCATGTAAAAATTATATACATGCAAATAATCATAATAAATTCAATAAGGAATTTAATCACAGCATTTTACTTCAAATATTTTTGTAAATATTTTTAAATTTTTTATTATCATAAAAATAGTTATGTTAGGTTTTATTAATTTAAAATTTTATATGTACTTCTATATTTTTGTAATATTTTTTTTATTTATTATGATATCCTATTCTTTTAATTAAATTAGATGTCATTTTTTTTTTAATTATATAAAAATGTTTTTATACATATATGACATGTTATAAAAACACTATAGAATAGCTTTTTAGATTCCTAGCAAAATGTTTATAGTAGAAGTGTTGCTAGAGAGCGTTTTTAGAAACCAATTAATGTTAAAAAGCAATGCCAAATTGGTTCTCTTAAATTAGTTGATAGTGCTTTTTAAACTGTTTCAGCACTAGAAACATTTTTAAGGTTTTTTTTTTTTTTACAATTTTAGTGTTTTTAGGACAAAAAAAGGTGTTTGGTAATTTTTTTTTTTTTAAACATCAAAGTTTTTTTGAGAAGCGCTTGAGAGGTTTTAAAAAATATATATTTTAAAAGTTTTTGGATATACCTAACATACCTATTTATTTATCCTTAAAATATCTATTTATCTTATTTAAATAATCTGAATAATATGATATACTTTGTTTTATAGCTAAACAATTTTGCCATATCAGAAGAAATTGTCTCCATAGAAACCTCAGTACCCTTCCTCTCTATGCCCCTAAAGTAGTCTATTTAAATGTTGAACGCTATAGCACTTGCCCTGCCTATGATATTTCTTAAAATTTTAAATAATTTAAATCTTTTTGTAAATATTTTTTTAAAATTTATAATTATAAAATCATTATTGTATGTAAAATACTTTTCTTATTTTAAGTTTTTATTAATACATATGTTTATTCATTAATTCAAATATTTTTGAAAATATTTTTTTATAATCATTCAAATAATTATTTTAGGTTTTTATTAATACAAATGTTTATGTATGTTAATCTATAAATTCAAATATTTTTGTAAATATTTTTAAAATGTTTATAATCATAAAAACAATTATTTTATGTTTTTATTAATACACATATTTATATTTTCTTATTCATTAATTCAAATCTTTTTGTAAATCTTTTTAAATTTTTTATAATCATAAAAATAGTTATTTTAGGTTTTATGAATATAAATTTTTATATATATTAACATATTTTGTAATGCAAATCTTTATTTCTTATGATATCTCTATCTTTTATAATTAAATTAGATGTATTTTTTTTTGTCATTTTAATGATATAAAAACGTTTTTATACTTATGCCACATGTTATAAAAAATACTAGTAGAATAACTCTATTCATATAAAAGCGTTTTTTAATAGAAGCATTATTAGAGAAAGCATTTTGGCTAGAAACGCTGCTATAAGAAGTAGTTCCAAACTGACCCTAGTTTTTTTAAACATATTTTCTCTTTATAACTAGTCACATTTATTTATTTTTTTATTTTTATTTCTTTTAAAAAAAAATAAAAATAAGTGATAATTCTAAAACCTTTTCAAATCATTAATTTTCAAATTTTGATTTTTTTTTTCTAAAAAAATAATTTCTTTGATTCCAACTAGCAATACATCGATAGAAGCATAAAATCAAAACCGTTAAAAACCATAAAGGATAAAACAACATCCAGGTTAATAAATATAATGAAAAACTCAAAGTTTCATACATTCGATAAATGAAATTATTACTTGATATTACTATTATGACAAGAATACCTTTGACTTTAGTTTTACAGCATACTGACAACCATTGATTTGATTTCTTGTCTCTAATAGTATATATTTTGCTCATTCAAATCGCTCAAACACAAATAAAAGTCGATAAAAACCAAACCGTCGTACTAAGACTAAATTACGAAAAAATATATATATAAAAACCTAAATCTGTGTAGAAGAACTACTTTATTCAACTATTGATTGTCAAATATAGAAAACGAGTATTTCCATTTGATAGGGTACAAAAAATAAGGCTCACAGGCCCATTAGCCAGGCCCAAGAAAGAGACCAGCCCAACAAAACATTTAGGCCCAGTCCCTAAACCCCAAAGGGGAAGTATGCCCATTGCAAAGATTCGTTTTCAAGTACACTGCACGAGGGTCTGGGGTAACTCGCTGGCCTAAAGACCGATTATGGGAAGTCTCCCATAGGTATAGAAAATAATAATCCTCGATAATATATTGTTCCGAAAATCAAATCGGATCCTCCGACAGCTGAAGATTATCCCAAAAAGATCGCCTTTCTATATCCTTTACCAAATCAGATACCGATAATAACAAAAAATATCTCATCCAATGGAAACAAATCATAGTCACCATCCAACTGGTTGAACATCTACTATAAATACAAGGCCACCCCATCGGTGAAAGGTACGCAAGAACTAACGCCAATACTGATACGCACGTATATGCAACACATTCGCCCTCTAAGCAGTCCATCTTTTCTCTCATGAAGAAACTGACTTAGGCATCGGAGCGGCCACGAGCGAAGCCCTCGCCGACCCCCCTTCTTTCTTGTTTTTGCAGCAATCCTACTTCAGCCCAGACGATCCCGAAGCCTGCGATCTAACTCATCGCATTCAGTCCCAACAGCCTACATGATCGCTCCAAAGCCCTGGCCTGCTGAAAAGCATCATCGCTGGGCACTCGCCTCGTGGGAACGATGGCCTTTATAAGTATAACCGATTTCTCACATCATGGTATCGACTGAACACAAGCAGAGCAACGCTAATCCTCCAAGGATGCAAGGCCAACCAGCAACGTGATAAATTAATTCCGCGCTAGAAAAACAATGCAGCCAACACGACGAGGTGCAGGCACTACCACCAATCACGTCTAACAGAAGAGTTAGAACAACCCACCGTACAGACAAGCATAACCACGGAGATGCGACGACTCCGTGAAGGCCATGACATTCCCCCGCCGGCTGACAACACAACATCGCGCTCCTCGGAGCCGCCAGGCGGCACCCAACCGAAATCTCGGGGCACGCACTACACCCAGCCCCCGATGGTAGCAACGGCTAACACTTGGAGAGCACGTCGGGAACGAAGAACTCGCGCTACCTCAAATCTCGAGCAGAGGAACAATCATGGAATGTGAGGTTCAAGAGCCTCCCAACAAGAGCCTACCGTGCATGAGGTAGTGGGCAGGACGCGCCCCGACACTACATGGATACTCAAGTACAACAACCTATCATCCCACAGCCTCCTACCCACCACTCTTCCACCCAGCCAGACGCCACAGCTAAGCTGCCTCGACTCAAGACCATAGATCCTTGGCCGATCATCCTGTCATTCTACAAAACCAAATGGAACCGCATGGGTATTAAGATCCGCGATGCAAGAGCTGCTATCAATCCTCCTAAAAGGCCCCGCCTTAGCATGGTTCAATGGGGATCCACCGCCACAACTTCCTCATTCAGAGCTATCCATTGCATTCGCCTCCTCGCTCATCAGCCGACGCGTAAAGCCAAGGCTATCATCTACTCGACCATCATGTGGCTCGCAAGAAAGCCCTCCGAGGTCTTATGTCCAACGATTCAAGCCGAGTCTCTAAAGGTAGATATACCCGACGAGAAGTTCTGCGATCACCGTGGTTCATCAGCCGGGCTTAGGATTCAAACAAAGACTTTGATGTTTTCCATCTCCAAACTCTAAATAAGCATGGTCGAGGTGCTCACTACAAAAGCAAAGAAGTATATTAACTGGGTGAAGAAGCCCGCATTCAAGAGCAGAGCCTTTCCACTATAAAGAAAAAGCGACAGATAAACGACGAGGACGAGCCCCAAAAACAAAGCGACCGAAGGATCTCCAAAGAAAAATGGAGAACGATCCCCAAAAGGCGTGGGAACCCTCGTAGACCTCTGGCCCACCTCAATTCGAAAAGACGACACGCTTATTCGCCTCTGCTTCACCCCTTAATGTACCTCAAGACACAGTTATACATGAAGTACGAAACGAACAGTTCTTGAGGTGGCCAACTCAAATGAGACAACTCCAAGTACTGCGAGTTTCATAGGGACTACGGACACCGCACGGACGACTGCATACAACTCAAGAGAGAAATAGAGTACTTAATACTACATGGGTACCCGACACGCCCATATCCCCCCGGGAAGCCAGCTCAAAATCGCTTTCCAACTGAAGCCCGCCGCGAACCACCCACCTCGATAGACGACGACTCAAAGACCAACAACCCCGGGTGAAATCCGTAATCCAGGAGGATCGATCCGCAGAGGAGGGGAATCCAAATTTCTCTAAGGCTCCATCTACGCAAAGATCAGTCACGAGATAGCGGAAATCTGCCAATGTCTAAACTACTACGGCCTCGACACATCCATCACATTCTCCGACTCGTATCCGGGCGGGATGTCAACATCCTCATGACGCACTACCGTAGTCTGTGGCACAGGCTAACAAAACAGCTTCATCGGTCCTAATTGACAACCCGGAGTTCAAATTATATCATCTTCGCGATACCTTTGATAAAATGGGCATCAGCGGAGAAACTAGGAACCCATCAACACCCATCTCGCGGGGTTCTCTCAAAGGTATTACCTCTAGGCTCAATACAATTGGTACTCACCTTAGAGATCCCCATGCTAGGCGACGACCACGCAAGATTCCCCGTCGCACGCCCGCCGCTTATAACATGTTGCCAGCAGACCCTCTCAATGCAATAAAATCCATCCTTCCGTGATATCACATGATGATCAAATTCTCACTCGTAAACGGAGTGGGAATGGTTCGAGGAGATCAAGTGGCAAGGGAATGTTACTCAAAGATCCATGAAAGCAAAAAACAAATGACAACATATACTGACTTAGCTCGATGCTGACGAGGTACTCACTCCGACTTGAGCCCTCGAAGAATTGGAACCAAAGATCATAACACTTAATCAACATCTCGCCTATATTTACTTCCAAGCCAATGCAAAAACCCTTCAAAAAATTTCTTAATATCCATTTTAAGACAAAACAAAGACGCTCTCGCATGGAAGGTGCAGATATTAGAGGAATTGGATCCCACGGTAATCACCCACAAAGTAACATCGCCTCGTCTATAAGCCAATCAACAAGCAGGAGCTCGCCGAAAGACAAAGCCATCAACGAGGAAGTCGCAAACCCTACAGCAAGAGCGATCAGGAGGCAGAACACCCGAATGGCTAGCTAACGTCAGATCAAAAGGCAAACGGCAAATGGCGACTGAGATCGACTTCACCGACATCAACAGCGCGCGCCTAAAGGATAGTTTCTCTACCGCGAATCGACTCCCATCAGATGCTACACGGCCATGAACTCCTCAATTTTATAGACGCCTTTCTCCCAAGCATAACCAGATCAAGATGGGACCTGTGTGACCAAGAAAAGACCCCATTCGTCATGCCAAATACAGTGGAACCCATTGCCATCGCGGTACGCTCGCTCAAAAAACGCAGGCCACGATCGTATAATGGGTGAATCGAATGTTCCAAAGCAAATAGGCACAACCATGGAAGTGTACATAGATGACATGCTGGTAAAATCCACCATAGCTGAGCTCCACATAGCTCACCTATCCGAAAGGCGTTCCAGATCTTGAGAAACTACAACATGAAACCGGAATTCACCAAGTGTGCTCTGAGTTTTTAAATGAAAATTCTGGCTCATAGTCAACCACCGAGGAATTGAAGCAAATCCAAACAAGCATAAAGGTCAGACGACACGCCGCCATCAAGTATAAAGGAAGTTCAAACGCCGACAAGAAGGATTGTCATGGCCGATTCGTATCCAGGCAAGTGATAAATGCCACTTTCTTCCAAGTCCCGAAAAGGCCTTTCAATGGGATACTAGGTGCGATAAGCATTTTCACTTTGAAGACATATTTGAGCTCCCTCCCATTCTAGTAAGTCCTATCAAGGGGAACTCTCACCCCATACCCGGCCGTATCGTATTTCTTTCACCAAATATTATCCTCGCGGAGACAAAGAGCGAGTACAAAGATCCACTTTACTTTATTACAACGAGCTTTGAGAGGAAAGGGCGAGAGGTACCCAAAGATGGAAAACTAATTTTGGCCTTGGTAACCGAGAGTCGAACTCCGCCTTACCTGTGCTCACACCATAGTTCGACTAAATACCCGCGATGAAGCAAGTGTTACATAAACCGTATTCCTAAGGTCGATGAATCGGGCCATGAGGCCGAGCGACCCGACATCGATGCTTCGAAACCGCAATAAAGGGCGGTGTCTTAGCCGACTTCGCCTGAATTCACCTCGGGCCAACTCCGCTCGTAACGCTCAAGCAATGAATGACTTCCCCATCCGGAAACTCTCTCAGATGGAGCCTCAAATGCGCAAGGAGCCGGCTGTGCCTAATTCGACCTCTGTATGAAATAGACATTGAGCACGACTCGTATCTGGATTCCGTGCCTCCAACAACCAGGCAGAGTATTGTGGCCACTGCAGCCTCAACTCCGGGCTCATTCATTGGAAGGATCAACTAGGAGGTCCTGCAATGACCCCACCGTTTCAGAAGACAACAGAAGACACTCTACGAGGCTAAAAGCAAGATGATCCTGACATCTCCAAAAAGTGCCAGATACTGGTTTCAAAATTCGAGTGTGTTCAGTCGACATGTCCCTGCATCAGAGAACTCCGAGCCGACGCCTTGACAGCTAGCAACAAATTTACAGAAGACTCCGCCAGGTCGACACTGGGGCCGGGAATACCGGCGCAGCCCCCCATCGATCTCCTCGCGACGCGAGCGCTAGTCAGTCGAGTCCGAACCGAATCGACGTGACCCCATTCGGGATTATATAATAGGACGGACGCTACCCGACGACCAAAGAAGCAAAGTAAAATAAGGACTAGGTCAGCTAGGTTCACCAATCATAAGGGAAGCCTATACAAGCGAGGTTTCTTCACACCTATCCTTAAGTGCATCGCGGGAAAAAACATCGAATACGTGCTAAGAGAAGTACTCGAGGGTATATGCGAAATCACACTCCGAGCCTCGAGCACCGCAGTGAAAGGTCTCAGATAAGGATACTAGTCGGGGCTCATAATACTCAAAGACGCAACCGACCTAGTTAAGAAATGCAAGATCTGCCAGGAGCACGCCAAGATCTCACGCCTCCCATCAAAGCCCTTGATGTCAATCACAAGCCCCTGGCCCTTCCAACAATGGGGGTTTTGGATGATATTGGGACCTCTCGCCTTGGGAAAGGGGCTGCTAGGCTCACACCGCAGTGAGATTATCACCAAGTACAGGCCAGCCTTTAGCCACAATCACGGAACGTAAGATATAATTGTGCAGCTATCATACGCGCAGTTCGCATTCCAAGAGCCCTGGTGTCGGATAATGGAAAACAATTTGATAACACCAAATTCAGAGATTTTTGTGTCGAGCTCGGAATTAAGAATTATTACTCGTCTCCAACACATCCACGCCTAACTGGATGTGCCGGTCACCACGTAACCCTTGGCGCTTGAAGACCAAATTGGAAGATCTTATGGAAAGGGTAGAATACCTCCCAAGTGATATAGGCTTACAGGACAATACGTAAAATCGTGAACCCGAGAAACCCTGAACATTCGCCTCCCAGCCTCCTGGCATCGCAGCCCCGTCGAGATCTGACAAAGTCCCCAAGGACCGAGTTAGCAAAGAAGGGAGCACAATGACGCAGGCCCCTCCGTCTAAATTCCGGGACCTCTTAGATGAAAATGTGATGCGGTGTCTCCAAAGCGTATTGTAAGACTACCAAAGGAAGACAGCGAGGTACTACAACCAAAAAGTCAAACCCAGAAGCTACATGCCGGGTGATTTGGTCTTAAAAAAGCTACTGCCAACAAGGAAGAATCCAGCACATGGGAAATTGGGCCCCAACTGGGAAGGCCCCTATATCATATCTCGAACGTCGATCAAAAAATTACTAGCCCAAATGTAGGAGGGGAAAATTTTACAAAGATGCTTTGGAATGCGTAACATCTTAAATCGCTTATCGTGAGACCTTGGTTTGTAATCTTAAACGGAGGTTTATCAATCTCAATTAATGATTCACTCATTTACTGGTTATTTTGTTAAGAAGTCACAAGCAACTCAGACATATAATGCTAAAAAAAAATACATGCAATAGAATGAGAAAGCTCATAGATGATAAAGGGAAAGTCTCTCTTTATTCCAATCGGGACATTTAGTTACACCGTTGGTGTCATCGATTACATCATGGAAGCACTCACATGCGCTCTCAAAAAAAACTGTGAAGAAAAGAGGAAAGGAAACGAGGTGGAAAAGGAGAAGAAGAAAAAAGGGATGAAAGAGTTTATGCGGTAAAGAGGGAGAATCGTATGTGGGAAGAAGGAGAAATAAAAAAGGGAGAATGAGATGGAAAAAGAAGAAAGAAAGGAAGAGAGAAACTAAGGATAGCCGAGAAAGAGACGAAATGAGTATAAGAGAAAGAAGTACAAACAGAAGGCGACACAAGAGCAGGCGCTCGCCTCTCCCAGCACACTCCTAGCACGAAGCCAGAACAACATGACCCCATAAAGGGAGAGTAGGGAAAACACAACTCCCACAAGCAAAGTCCAACATAATGAATCGTAATCTTCGTGTGGATCCCCAAAGAAAGACGCCACCGTGACTCGACGCTCATCTCGCAGATTTCCCGCCACGCACCGTAAGAGACGTAACATCCAAAGTGAAACCCATAAAGAACGGCCGCCATTTATGTTAAGGCCAAAGCACTCAAAAGTCGCACAAACGCTTTCCAAATTTCCATAAATCGCATTAAAGATGCACCACCTTCAAGAAAACTGGGTCAACCCGCTGGAGCCTGGGGAAATTCTTTGACGAGTTCGCCTTACTCGCATCGTCACGCTAATACCCGAGGAGTCGATCACCAGCTACATCGCCACCGCGCCACACGTACTTCCGGAGCCCACCGCTCACTCTTTGATGAGTCTGCCTTACTCGCCGTGATGTCACGCCACCCGAGGAGTCGATCAGCCCAGCTACGACGCCACTCGGGCCACGCCGGAGCCCAAAGAGTTCACTTTACGAGTCTCGTCTAATTTCAGACAGTCACGCCATTCGAGGAGTCGATCACCAGTTACATCGCCACCCCGCCACAGCCGCCGTGAGCCCAAACAGCTCACTTTACGAGTTCGTCTCATTTCAGACAGTCACGCCTACTCCTATGAGTCGATCAGCTCAGCTACATCGCACCTCCTACTATCGTACTCCCTGAGCCCAAAGAAATTCACTTTGACGAGTTTGTACCCATCCCAGACAGTCACGCTGACTCTCGAGATCGATCAAACAGACTACACTCACCGGGCCACACGCCTGAGCCAATTGTAATTCACTTTGACGAGTCTGCCCATCAGACAGTCACGCTACCCAGGAGTCGATCACCGTGCTACACGCCACTTCCTGCAACACAAATACTTCCCGGAGCCCAAAGAGCCTCACTTCGACGAGTCTGGTCTACTCCACAGTCACGCCTACCCGAGGAGTCGATCAGCTCAGCTACACGCCACTCCCAATAATAACGCCCTGAGCCCAAGAAATTCACATTGACTCGGCCCAACCTTCTACACAGCCATGCAACCCAGAAACCGGCCAGAACTCAAGAAGTCACCGAATGAGCCCGCCAGACCACATTGATCTGCCTCAACCATTCACAGCCATGCAAATCTTAGAAATCAGTTTGACTCGGCAAGTCACCAATGAGCCAGCCAGACCACATCGACGGCTCAACCATTCTACACAAAGCCATGCATCCTAGAAATCAGCCTCACCTAAGCAAAAGAACACACGGAGCCCGGGGCAAGCACTTCACATTGATCTGGCCCAACCATTCTACACAGCCATGCAAATTTAAAATCACTGACTTTGCTAAGTCACCGACTGAGTCTCGACACCATAGCTGATCGAGCCCAACCATTCCCACACAGCCATGCAACCTAGAATCGCCCGACTCAGTAAATCAGCCGACGAGCCCAAAGAGCCTCATTGACGGCCCAACCATTCTACACGGGCCATGCGTACCCTGAGAACTCGCGAACTCAAGCAAGTCACCGACCTGAGCCCAAGACCAATCGATTTCGCTCAATCCATTCTGGCCACGGTGCCAACATAATTTAAATCCGCTCGACTCAAGCAAGTCACCGACGGAGCCCAACAGCTCACAGTGATGAGCTTTACCATTCTACATTGGCCATGCAAATCTAGACATCACTCAACTCAGTAAATCACACCGACGGATTCAACAAACACAAACGATGAGCCAACATTCTATTATTGATCGAATTACGTGAGCTCTACGAGGTCGAATCACCGTGGATTATTAGCGTCCAGAACCCAACAACACAATTTGACAAGCCTGAACCCACCTCGTGCCATGTAACCCAAAAACGTTGAGAAAAAGCATGCGAGGCTAAATAAGTGAAGTGCAAACGAGTATTCATCAAGGGCAAGGCTACTATATGTTCCTGGGGTCCCAGCCCAACAAAAATACACAAAAAAAAGCCGATATCTGGGCAGGCGAGACGTACAAAAGACCAGTACCAAGGAGAAGTGACTTCGTGAAGAAGGGGAGGGGCTCAACTGGGCAGATCTTGCCTCCGATAATCACAGAGAACGACCCTTCATCCTCCTCGCCGTCAGAAGGTCAAAGAAATCCAGCCGAATAGGCGTTGACAAATTTTCCGAAAGGCAAGCCACCCAGAACCCATTGAGTAGAAGCCTCGGCCCCCGGGCCTTCCAATAATCTCACATCCGCTGAGCCACCAGTTATTTGTCGATGAAGATCCCCACGCAGCTCACTGCAGATTCTCGGGCCAGCGCTCCACCGAGCCGACCGCTCTCGTCCGCCTCGTGACGAGCCTCGCCCAATGTCAGCTGCCTATCACGAACTGCCTTTGATCGCACGCAGCCTTCCCAGACTCCGAAGCTCGCCTTGATGCATAGTCAATCCCCAATGATCTGAGTCTATACCGCGGATCAAGAACCCGTCCCTTGGGCCCCACCAAGTCATGTTTCGCACAACCCTCAAATCATCCCGAGCCTCCTAAAGCCTCGCCGCCACCTCAGTCGTTAGGGCCCGCCTTCCTACCCTTCACCAGGCACCGCCGACGTGGCATGCTTCAGTCGATTCAGCCTTCACTACTTCCTCGGCCATATGTTTCACCGGGCCTTGCAATTACCACCAGATGTGAGGTCACCTCGTCAGAGGCCCAGTCGCCTTGACATGGCCTTCGCTTAGTTTGGCCTTCTCGCCAAACCCTTCAAATGAGTAGAAAGCCACCAAGACTCAACATAGAATCAACATCTAATGCAAGTCTGGAACTCAACTCAAAAATGGAACTCAAATATGACAAGGTACGAACTTACGAGGCGACCGGGAAAGATAAGGCCAAAGCCTCATCAATCTGCAGCACAACCGACCTCTTGAGATCGTAACTTTAAGAATGATCGATCATCATGAGTTCTATGATTATGAAGTAGCAGTCCCCGTCTCCGCCAAATTTAGATCTGATCTTCCTCCTCGCCGCCCTTCAGAGGGTGACCTTAACCTCATCGACGATTCCGTGACGGTATCGGGCGCGACCGCCAATCCGCCACTCCAACGGGCCCATCCAGGGACTGCTCGCTCCTCAAAGAACCTGAACTAGACCGCGAACTCAAGACTATCTGGAGCCTTAACTGTGTATGATCGCATCTGCCTTGATTTACGACACGGTAGATTTTCTGTGGAAGATGAAGATGCCCCAACTTCAACTTTAATCAAACGCCCATCTCTTTCTCAATGAGTCCAGGTTTTTCGCTTCCCCGTCCGGCTTCCTAGACACCATCTCCAATCGAGCCAACAGCCTCCAGCGGGTTTGGCAAATGAGGGCCCAACGAGAACTTTCACAATGGAAGGAGGTGAAGACCTGAGCAGAGCGAGTAGACTCCTAAACCCCAAGGACTGTGAACATCCGACTTGATCAACTCCGCGTAAGGACGAGAAGGAGATTCAGCCAACGCAAACACTATGGTGTTATTCCTGGCCAATGATTAATCCAGCACCCGAGAAACATGTAGACGGTACAAATCCGAGATACCTCGTTGACCACGCACGTTATAACCAAAAAACAGAATCAACACTCACTTACATTCTGCGCGGTCCAAGCCAACTGAACTTCTAAGAGCTTGCCTTTGTCGAGAGGGTCGTATTCCCAATTACGGTCGCTAATGAAGAAGTAGCGTCCCTTCCAATGTTCCGTGGAGGAGGGAAGATCTAAATCACCAGAGGAGTCACAGGAACGCCTTGCAGAAATAAAAAGCCCGGGATGTCTCCTTCAAGCAAAAGTGTAGCGAGCAAGGCTATTCTAGTGACACCGAGCCCCCTCATCCCCAAAGAAACCAACAAACCAAACTAAGATACCCCCAACCATCAAGCAAGTTGAGAAGGACAGACATTGAAGTGTCAGCAGAAACCCTTTTATGAAGGGATGCAGAGGGAAACGAAGATCACATCGAAGGCCACTTCGGCTACAGCCATCCTTGGCAATGTAGACCACATAGAGGGTCAAAACGCCGTGGTCACCCGAACGCCCGAAGGAGGTCATCGATATCGTCCGCAAAGGTATCCTTATATGAAGGACCAACCTTGCAAGTCCCACCTGCTAGTGCTTACGTCGAACGCCGTATCTCAGGTATTCACCTCAAGGTATTTAATCGCATTCACTTTCCCTTTACCCTTGTCCAAGTGAAAGATGAGGTGTGACGCCCCAACCTCGTGGCTCCGCTTGACTACCCAATAATCATGGAATGATTTCCGTGAATGCTCGGGTGACCCGACATTTCTCATTTGTGTACGGGGCAGAAATCTCCTTTGTACAGGAGCTCTACCTTAAATACAAACTCCGTATATAATTGTCCCAAATAAAGGCAATAGATCCAATATATCCAATATATAAAATCACATGAGTAATACGCCACTGCTTGGGCCCACAAACGATACTCATAATACATACTAACTATGAATCCAACTATATACCAAATAGCTACAAAGAGCGCAACATTTTCACTCTTATACAACACATATATTAAAATTAGATATCAATACATGTATATCATCAACCAAAGCCACAACCCATTTCTTCTAATCCTCTCAACTCAGACGAGCCGTCCCCCCCGCACGCCCCCCTCTCGCACCAGAAAAATAACATCCCCGACAAGGTAAGCCATCTGCAGCTGAATCGCCCTAAGGGCTACTCTCCACCTAAGCCAGCAATGTTTCAAAATAAATACATTCAAGCAAATGCATGATCCTACTCGAATAAGCCATACGACCCAACTCGTATCCCTAGTCCTCACCGACTCTACACCGCTCAAGCCTCGTATGAGAATCTATTATATTTATTTGCTCAGGACAACCTCCGATGTGTACATCAATCAAAGTAACTCGACGATTGATATTACTGCTTTGTGGATCTACCGATGAATATCAATTGGGCAACCCGACGATTGATATTTTAATTTGACTACCCTCCGATAATTAATATTTTTAGACAACCCTCCAACCATTTCTTGTGATCATCTCAAGCACTCACTCCTATAGTCCTAGGTGTTCCAAGGTACAGAATGCATGTATGCCAATTCCACATAAACACTACGTAAATATAAACATACATATTTACAAAAAATTTAATTCACAATCAAGGTCATGTAAATTAATTAATTCATACATCAAAATTAGGCTCACTTGGGCTATCGATCAAACACGAAATTCTTACTCTGAAATTAATTCGACCAAACATATTAATTCAAAATTATTTTGAGAACACTGCTTTTAATATTATTGAAACCCTACATTATTCCTAAAAATCACTATTCATCGTCTACCTTTACAATCTGTATTTCACTGTGGCCATTTCCCTACCATTCCAATCAAAGCATGATTTATTTCACACTTCATGGATTTACCAACCAAACAACCCCTAAAGGTTTGCCAGCCGCACCTTGGCTCCAAAAAATTAGATCACACCGGTCCCCATGTTTTTGGGACCGAGATCAAACGGCCGCCTCAAGACCTCATACCAACCGAAACATTGAAAAACACTTTAAAGAATGAATAAAAACCCAAGTAGGAGAAACTCCCTACCCTCAAGAGCCTGAGGAAACTCCCAAATTCGGCACCACAGCTCCTCTCCGCGCAGAGCGCCTTTCCTTCTTGTCCCAAGACCACTAAACCCGCCTGACGCCCGTATTTTTATAGAGACAAAGACTTTCCTCATCAACGAGCTCCAAAATGGCCACCGGACTTTCCTCGCCTTATTTCAATGCTTTGTTCTTATTTTATCCTTTGGGGAAGAGCAAAACAAGGTCACTTCATTTTGTCTTCAGTGATTTAAAAACACCTTTAATGTCAATCTTCATTCTCTCTTTCCTGGCCATATCCTCCGCATCATCCCACATCCATTTTCACTACTTCATTCATCACACCAATTTATGACACATGAGTACTTGTTATATGTGACTTTCGTTTGATCGGCATCGTTCTTACTAAGACCAAACGCGATGCTCAAAAACATAATCCCACCATCATCACTAAATTTTACTTGTTAGCTAGATTTCGCAGATCGATTCCAAACGGTGCAATCTACTGGCCATCCGAGATCTAGAGAATAAATCATATTTTTAACGAAACTACAATTTCAGAATTAAATTGCGTATTTTACTCCTTTTTTCCATAAATCGAATTTCTGTCTTACAGAGGCACCAAGACTCGGGTTCAACTCCTACTGAAATAACTAAGACACCCCGGCTAGTTCACCCATAATCAGCACAGAGTCAAAGAGTCACTAAGATACAGATTAGAAGGAACCAACTCAGACCTAAGGATGAAAATGAAAGATGAAAAGATTCAAGAAGACAAAGACGTGCCAGTGGACCTGTAACACAATGTAAAAGGCTATCCTAAGAAAGACACTGCAGAAAGACTCGCACAAATGACTCATGTATGACTAAGAGAGAGCTAGTCCAAACTCGCAAAAAGAAAAGTGTCCCAAGAGTAGAGGGCACACAAGACACGATGTCCATAAAGAAATCAAAAGAAACAAAAGATGGGAGAATTATGAAACCAAAAGTCACCATTATCATAAGACAAAAACACTTGCCATCAAGCCTTAACTTAATCCGGTGTCCTTATATACACTGGGAATTGCAATCTACAAGATGATTTGTTGATAAATTTGGCCCAATGTATCGTCACATGACATAAGGTCAACTGATGTGGCATAAAAATATGTTCTACAGCCCATATTACCAAAGCCCAAGAAAGAGACCCACCAATGTAACATTTAGCCTAATCCCAAACCCCAAAGGAGAAGTATGCCCGGCAAAGATTCAGTTCTCAGTTGTCACTGTAATGAGAGGGTCCAACCCGCCAGTCTAGATCCTCCATTACTTGAAGCCCCAGGTACAGTAACAAATCCTTATAAATATATTATCTTAAATCAAATCGAATCTCCGATAAGGAATAACATTATCCCAAGAAAGACAATTTAAAAGACTCCTGTAATAAAAAAGGACCTTGATGTAAGACTAAGAGAGGTTGAAGTCCTTAATCTTTGCCATAAAGGCAAAGAAAAGGTCCAAGAGTAGAGGTAATATCAGATAAGAGGGATGTCTGGCAAAGAAACCAAAAGGAAATCAAAGGAATGGAGAAATGAGCAAATAAAACCCAAAGTCATCATTATCATATAAGACAAATGACGGCGAATTATGTCTAACTGTCCAAATTTGAGCGTACACATGGAAATTGCAACTGCTAAGACACGCATGTTCCTCGCCCAAGTACGCCTGCACACAAGGGCTTCCGGGGCAACCTATATAGGGAAGGTGCACAAGGCTCATGCCCATTAGCTGCCCAAGAAAGAGACCAAACAATCTAAACATTTAGGCCTGTACCCTAAAACCTGCAAGGAGTAAGTATGCCCATCAAGATCTCAGTTTCTTATAAGGCCCAGACCAGGTCCAACCCGCGGCCCAAAGAGATCCATTAAGGGTAAGCCTCCCATACGTAAATGGATAATCCCTCGATAATATATTATCCCGCAAATCCAACCTGATCTCTGGAGCATGAAGGAATATTTGACCTCAAAAGATCAGCTTCTATATCCTTACCAAATAAGATACCATACAATAAAAATATCTCATCCAGAATGAAATCAACTGGGGTCACTGTCCAACTGGCCGAACATCTACTTATAAATACATGCCACCCGATCGGTGAAAGGCACGCAAGAACTGCACGCCACTTAATACGCACGTATATGCAACACATTCGCCTCTATAGTCCATTCTTTTTCTCTTAGGAAGAACTGCATTTTAGATAGATGCCACGCTAAGCCCTGCGACCCTTTGCAAAGAATCCCATTTGCAGCCTGGGACATCCTAAGCTTGCGTATCTAACTCATCACCATTCAGTCCGCCCAACGACTCACACACTCCAAATTAGCTCCGCTGAAAGCATCATCACCATTCAAGTAGGAAATCATCCTTGGAAATGCAAGGTCTATAAAAATGTAGCTGTGATATATTGCATATTTGTTTTTATTGTTCTTTTTCTTGACTTTCATGATTCACTTATTAATTGTCAAAGTGCTTTTCACTTAAATCCTTAGTACAGAGGCTTGGAAGGGATTTTATGACTCATCACGATGTACGTACTAGCTAATTGATAATCTAACTTATGAATTTGAACCCAATTTTCACATATACTTTTTCTTAAAAATATAGTCACATTAATTTTTATTTTTTATCTTGTTTCTTAAAAAATTAAAAAAAATAAAACAACCAAACAATGACCTGCCTTAGATTAAAAAGGTCAGGACTCATTTCCAGGGTCCGTTGATAACCCGGCCAACCCTGAATATTCGTGGATGTCGATAACCCACCACTCATGAAAATCCAGTAGTCTCCTTGTACTGGGAGCTTCCACCTAAGGTACAACCCGTCCAATCAAGGCAAGGCAACTCGGCCTTAATATCTGTACAAGACCACAACTGGTCCACATATACTGTACCGAGTAAATGGTCACTGGGCCCATCAATACTCACCAATATATCCCAAACCAACTATATTACATGGTTCATGAGTTAAGAATCACTTTAAATTCCAAACGTATATTAAGATTTATACCTAATACATGCTATGCTAAAATGAAAATTTAAAGCCACAATCCGACTTTCTTCTAAACGTGGCTCTAGTGAGCGCCGTCCTCCCGTACACCCCGCACTGAAATATGATCCTCGGAGCACAGGAGCAGCTCCAAGAGGTGATGACTACATGTTTACTCTCACCCTAAGCGCACATGTCATGGCAAAGCAGTCACTACATCAAGCAAATACATGATCCTACTTCTGAATGTTCTACATGCCTAAACCCAGCGTCTGAGTCCACTAAATTTCACACATGCCTAAGTCAAATGCGAGTAAAATACAGCTTTCAAAACAAAAGCTTTTTGCTCTAGAAACTGAAGCACCAGTTTCGCAGAAATTTATCGACAACCCTCCGCGCGAATCTCGCCGGGAATAACCCTCCGAAACAATCATAAGCCGCTCCGACGTGAATTGTTGGACGTAATCTCCCAATACAATTTCTCCCGAAATCTTCCAATAAATTCCTTTTCTGCTAATATTTTCCTTTTTTTTTCTTTCATGTCAGCGCACTCACTCCTAATATTCCAGGTGCCTCAAACAAGATATGGAATGCATTATGCCAATCCTATCAACTCATGTTAATATATAAAGATGCATATTAACATAATTAATTCACAAAATTCATGTTATTAAATTCATATCACACACCAAAATTAGCTCACATACAATTAACAAATACAAGCAATTCATTTTGAATCACTCAACAACACAAAATCACACTGTAATCATGTGAACAAAGGAAAACCCCTGGTCAGTAATCGTTCATGGCCACAATTAGAATTTCTTCACTGGGTTCAAAGCTTTCGAGATCCGATAACACGGCCTTCTAAGCCCCAACAAATCCCCATCCATAAACGAGACTTTACCAAAGAATAAAACAAAGTAGGAAAAGATCCTTACCTCTTGGAGTTGTTGGAACTCCACCAAATCGGTGTCCACGCGTAGCCCTCGCCGCGTAGAACGCCTTTACCAGTCCGGCGAACCGCATCCGAACGATCGAAAATCTAGAGAGAAGAAATTTCCCCTAAAACTCCAAACCAGCCCTCACTATCCGTTTCTGCTGCTTTGGAGAAGAAGATCATTATTCTTCTTTGTTTTATTCTCATTAAACATTTCCATTAATTCCCATTGTGTCCCTTTTGTCTTGATTTTTGACACTTGGCACAATTTAGGCCATTCATCACATCCTCTCACTGATCATGCAACACGTGTCACATGAGTACATGTAGTAGGTGAATTTTGTCACATCACATGTCTTTCACAAGCCGTTTTACGGCTCCAGACACCTGGTGCTTCGAAAAACGTGAAATTCCAACTGTCTTGGAATTTGACAAAATTCGACGTGGTAGCTAGATTTCGCGAGGTGATTCCAATGGTGAAGTCTGTTTCGTCATCCGAGATCTGTAGTGTACCCCATTTTTACCGAAATTACTGCTTACCCTTTTCAAAAATTTGAATTTTCTCAGTTTTACATTCTCCCTCCTTAAAAGGAATTCGTCAGGGACTCGTGAGACAATCACTACGAATCACATGCATATGCAACATGCACTATACCATGCATGTAAACTAGTCATTTAATTATTAAACGACTAAACCACGTACCTTCATCCCTAAACAAGAAGTGATAGGTGGCCCGCATCGTGTCCTCGCGCTTCCACTTTGACTCTCCACCCACCTGTCGCCATAGCACCCTCACTAGCCTCACTGGCCTTAAGGCCGTAAAACCTGATCCCGGCTATCCATAATGCACACTGGTCGCTCCTCAAAGGTCTCATCCGTGTCAACCTCAATCTCTCCCCAATCCACTACATGAGCTGGATCTGGAGTACACCTCCGAAGCATGGAGACGTGAAATAACTCGTGGACACCTGACATGTTTGGCGGTAAAGTCAACCAGTACGCTACAATGCCTACCCTCTCGAGTATCTCGAAGGGCCCAATGAACCTCGGGGATAACTTCCCGCGCTTGCCAAACCTGACTACTCTTCTCTTAGGCATCACCTTCAAGAAGACGTGATCTCCAACCTTGAACTCTAAGGGTCGACGTCGCACATTAGCATAGCTCTTCTGCCGGCTTTGAGCCGTGAGAAGACGTTGTCGTATCAAGCTCACCTTCTCCGAGGTGTCTCTAATCGATCGTGATCGGGCCGACTGGTTCTATCCCACCCTGGCCCGCAACATATCGGTGATCCGTATGGCCTCCCCTACCATGCCTCATATGGTGCCATCTCAGGCTCCCCCGAGCAATGTCAAGAGCAGGGCAACTCCACTCAAGGGCAAATGCTCTTCCCGGGCCTACCCTTATGATCCAAGACGCATGCTCGCAAAGATGTCCCCAACACTGTATGGTCCTCTCTCGAATCGGACCATTTGTCCGTGGATGGAAAGTTGTACTATGGTCAACCGTGTGCCCATAGCCTTTGAAACTCTTCCAAAATGCAATCAGAACCTCGTCTCTATCCGACATCATGGATACCGGTACTCCATGTAGCCGATCTATCTCCTCGAACGCATAACCGACGTAATCTCACCAATGTGAAGCGTCATCCGTATTGTACCTAGAAAATGTGTCGACTCGTGAGTCGTCCACCATCACCCATACCGCATCATGTCCTGCGATGTCCGTGCGCGGGTCACAAAATCATCATGACGTGGGCCCCACCTCCACTCGCCACCTCCAATGGCTGAAGTAGCCTCACGGGCCTCTCATGCTCACTTTAACCCATCGACACGTGAGACATCACAAACAAAGTCCCCACGTGTCTCTTCATCCCGCCTCCAAGAGTAATCGGCGACGAAGATCCCGGGTATTCGTGTCACCCGGATGCACAACAAATCGAGAGCGTTGAAACTCCCCAGAATCTCCTTTCTTTCTCAACCTGGCCAACTCAGGAACCAGCTACCCTTCCTCTATACCACAAAGACTACCATCCGCGTGGATGGTCCAAATCCCTCATCACCCACAGACCGAACAGACCGGGTCCCCGATGAACACCATATCTCCGTCCCGTCCCTCGGGACTCGATCACCGCTTCACCGCAGACTGTAGCTACTAAACTCCCTAACGTACCGAGCCCGCTCTGTGACCGTGTACCCCAAATTGTCCCATAGTCTCGAGCATCCGCCATTCCTAAGAAGCTATACTTGCCAATGCTCCCTGTGACTTCGACCGAGTGCATCGGGCCCAATTACATTTATCTTACCAGGTGGTAATGCAAAGTGAAGTCATAATCCTCTAGGAACTCCATCCATCTGTGTTGCCTTATGTTGAGGTCCTGCTGCGTGAAGATATACTTTAGACTTTTGTGGTCTGAGTACACCTCGAACTATTCACCATATAAGTAGTGGCGCCAAATCTTCAAGCAAGGCGAAGACTACGACCGCCAACCCATGTCGCGGCAAGGGGTAATTTCGCCATGATTCTTCAACCGACGGAACCAAGCTACCACTCTGTGACTACATCAAAACACATCCCAAACCGCCTTCAAGGCATCACAATACACTGTACCCCCGTCCCGGTCCGGACTATTAAGACAGGAGCTTAAGTAAGCCTCCCTTCAACTCCGGAATGCCTCCTCGTGACGCTTCTCATCCCAATCAAACTCGATCTCCTTCCGGTCAACTCGGCCATAGCCGCTTAATCCGAGAAACCCAATGAATCTCCTGTAGTACCCAGCCAATCCTAAGAAACTACGTATCTCGAAGACTGACTTCGGCCCCTCTTCCAACTCATCACGGCCGAATCTCTCCTCGGTCCATAATCGACACACGCCTTGATGTGCCGACACCACGTCCTAAAAATCTCACCTCGCAGTTTTCAAACTCGCGACTATCAACTCAGCGCATGTACCGATGGTCGCCAACAACTCGTAATACAACTTCAAATGATACTCATGCTCCTCTCCGACCGAATAGATCAAAATGTCATCCACGGCTACCACGATAAATCGATCCAAATAGGTCGAATACCCCATGACGAGGTCCATGGACGTTGCCGGTATTGCCAATCCAGCGGGCATCACCATAAACTCAAAGTGCCCCTAACGCCCTAACGCCGTCTCCTTAGGATATCCGCCCTAACCTCGCCTAATGGTAGCTACGTAAGGTCTATCTGAGTGTAGGACTCGCCCTCTAACCGATCAAACAAGCCAATAATCTCGACAACGGGTACCGATTCTCGATCAGAACCCTATTCAACTGTTAAGAATAATGCACAAATAAGGGTCTTGTCCTTCTTCTTCGCAAACAGACCGAAGAGCCCCATGGTATGCTCTGCCTAATGAACCCCCTTGTCCCAGATCTCCTATACCGGGACTCGAGTTCCCTCAAGAACTCCTTCAACTCGGGTGCCATCCTACGCTGAGTTATAGACGGGGCTAAGTACTGTGGTGTAACTCGATACCAAAGTCTATAACCCTTTGTGGAGGCAATCCCGGTAGCTCATCCGAAAAAAACATCCTCAAACTCGCAAACTACCGAGGTGCAGATCTAAGTCCTGTCTCACCGCCCTCTGCGTGAAGCGCCATACCAACCCGCCAACCATCCATGACACTGACCTGCATACCGTCTGGGCAAAATAAGATCATGTCAGCCCTTGAAATACAACACCGAGTACCGTCTCTGCAAGCAGAACCCTTCTATACTCACAATCGATAACGACTCTATAAGCTATCAGCCAATCCATCCCAAGGATGACGTCGAACTCTGACATGTTCATGACCCTCAAGTCCACTGTGAGTAGAATCCCTGAGATCTCCAACTCGCAACCACGACATATCATCCCTATCCTCCCCCTAATCCCTAGGGGAGAACTCACATACAAGCGGCTCAGCTCCAAGGCCTCAACCTCTAAGCCCAACTCCTGGGTCACAACCGATGCAAAGAATAAATGAATGCGACGGACTAATCAAACAATACTCGGGCCATAGGAGAGATAGCAAAACGCACCCCATATAACTCCGGTTGATCCGGGCCGACTCCTCGCCCGGTGCGGATGGCCCCAGACATGCCCTCAACCCCGACGCCCGGGCCGGCGGCCCCGCCTTCCCGCTCGCCCATAACCCCGCCTCTCTCGCTCGCCCATGTAACTGGGGCGTGCCCGCGGTGTGCCTCCTCGAACCGATACTGGTCCTCCGGCCCAGACTGGCCGTGGAGGAATATACTATATCCTCTCTCGTCCCATCGCCGACCGGGATCATTCCGAAACCCCTGATCCCCGTCCCAGTGGGACAATCCCTCCCGATATGTCCCGGTTGCTGCAATGGTAAAGACACTAATCCGCCTAGCCCGACTAGCACCCCGATCCGTCTCGACCCTGATGGTCGCGCTGGGAAACCCCTCGTGAACTAGAAGTCTTCTGCTTCTTTCCCGAACTAGAAGAAGACTAACTCTCCTTCCTCTTGCTACTAACTCCCGCATCCTGAGTGCTCCGAGCATCCTCGATCTCTCTCTCTATGGTCAGGGTTGTCCCAACCATGGAGTCCATGTCCTATAGGCGAAGTCCTACAATCCCCGGGCCTCAATGGACAACTCTAGCCCATTCCCCGAATCTCTCCCGACCTTGGCCATGTCCTCGTCACGTAGTCATCGCAGAAAATAGTCTAGCCCGTTGAATCTAGCCATACACTCTATCATCTGCCAGAGGCCCCTTGCTTCAAACAGGAACTCCCGAGCCTTCTGAAGAGCAAGATCCTAAAATACTGGCCATGAACAGATCATGGAACTCGCCTTATGTCATTGCCTTCTAGATCTCTAGAGGTCTCGCTCAGCTCCACCATACTCAAGCTCCTCACCTCTAACCGAATGCAACGGTCTCGACTGGGTCGTGTCGAGGCAATCTCCATAGCCCCAACACCTTCTCGATCCGCATGAACTCAATGGTCTCCGCCACCATCGATCTCCTCCCTTATGAATGTGTGTATGATGATGTGCCCAAACCTCTAAAGGTTTACTTGACCTCCTCGCTACCTCACTAGTTCGTAACGGCAATAGCCGCAATACCTACAAATTTCAAGAAAGGCCTCCGGGTTAACATCGGTGGCTTCGCTAGCACCTCGTAGACGCCCCTCTTATGTCTCCAATTCCGACTAGCCATCTACACATGTCAAATGGCAAGTTAATATTAAATGCAAGATTCTAAGGTAAACACAAATTTCGAGACACACTATTCACATACCGAAAAATATTTCATACACTATGTCCATGCATTCATAGGTAATGCAAGACAATAATTCAATATATTAAATCATATGCAACAAAAAAAATTTATTTTATTTTATTTCATTTTATTTATTTATTTATTTTTGTTAAAACTCGTGAATAAAGGCTCATGAATAAAGGTTCATGAATGTTGACTCAAAACAAGCAGACCCGAGTCAAAATCGAAATGGCAGCACTGTGTGCACACTGGGCCCAGCCAGGCGCACCCTGCGCCATGTCGCAGGCCTGGCCTAGCCATGTCACAGGCCTAGCTTGGCCGTGTCGCAGCGCACGCCCCTGCCATGTTGCAGCGCACGCCCGGGCGTGTCGTAGCGCATGCCCGGGCGTGTCGCTGGCCAGGCCGCACGCCACCGTGCCGCCGGCCCCCACGCCGCGCATTGCTCAGATCATAGCTCCCCCGACCAGATCATGGTGCTTCCCTCGGCCGTGTCGCGCCTGTCTTGCGATACAACCCAACGGCCAAGCCGCCTTCCTGTCACGATACAATTTATTGTATCGCAACACACTCCCCCAGCAACCAAGCCCTCACGCGCGCACCGGGCCGCCATAGCGCGCAGGGCCTGTGACGCAGCGCCTCCCGCCGTGTCGCGGTCGCGGCCGCGGCCGCCCCATGGCGCGCCATCGCCGTATCGCGGCCCATGCCGCGCCCCCTCAGGCGCCTATGTCACAACACATACTTGTCAGGACGCGGACCCGCTCAAAATAAGCAAAGAGCTCAAAATTCTACGCTCTACAACGCTTGTTTTTTTTCACATCATTTTTTTCATTTTTTCTTTCCACCTACCGGGAAGACCATATTATATATATATATATATATATATATATATATATATATATATATATATATATATATATATATATATATATATATATATATTTCATTTCTTTCAAGAGGAAACTAAAATATTTATTTTGAATTTTTTCCCGTTTACACACATCAGAAACCTCGTAAAAAAATTTCTTCAATATGCTTTTTTTTCCTATGTGCTATTCACCAAGCACAAAAATCACACAACATGACACACAATCACACATCACACAACAATCATCGAGTGCGCCAAGAAACGCGCTGATCTAACCCGCGCCCATCAAGTCCCAGTATTCAGATACCCAAGCTCTCCGATACCAAGTCAGAAGCCGGTATCGTGGACTAAACTTGATGGATACCCAAACCCAGCCTCCCAGGCATTCTCCGATACCTAAGCTCGATACCAAGCCGTGACGCCCATTTCCCGGGTCCGTCGGACAACCCGGCCAACCCGGCTGAATATTCGTGGATGCCTGCAACCCGACACTCATGAAAATCGAAAGTCTCTCAGACGGAGCCTTCTACCCGGCCGATAACCTATCCTAATCACATAAAGAATTCCGTCCCAATATCTTACAAAGACCACACCGGGTCCACATACAATTAAAATGAGTAAAAATGGCCACGTGGGCCCATACATCAATACTCACTAATATATCCAAACCAACTATATTACATAGTTCAAAAGTTAATAAATCACTCTTAAATTCAAACGTATATTAAGATTTACAATTTTAATACATGTTATACAAAATGAAAATTTCAAAGCCACAATCCGGCTTTCTTCTAAACGTGGCCCCAGTGGCCGTCCCCGTACACTCCCGGCACTGGGGCCAGCCGATCCTCAACAAGCACGAAGAAAGCCCCGCAGCGATAATTTCCACGGCTACTCCCACCTATGCACATGTCATGGCAAACGGGCCACACTCAAGCAAATATAGCGATCCTACTTGAACGCCCACGCCCAAACCCATGTCTCGAGTCCTCATCGACTCTCACACACGCCTAAGCCAACGCTGAGTAAAATACAGCCAAACAAAAGTTTTTTGTTCTAGAAAACTTGCAAGTACCGAAGCTCAGCAGAAAAATTTATCGACAACCCACCGAGGCGAACTGCTGATAACCCTCCAAAACACCATGGGCCCCTCCGACGTGAATTGTTGGACACCCTCCCAACACACCTCCCTCCGTAAAATCTTCATTCGAAATTCCTTCACAATATTTTCCTTTTTTCTTTCTTCATGTCAGCGACTCACTTAATATTCTAGTGGTGCCCCAGTTGCATGTGGAATGCATTTCATGCCAATCCCAACAACTCATTCTTAAATATATAAAACATGTATATATTAACATAATTAATTCACAAAATTCATGTTATTAAATTCACATCAATAACACCAAAATTAAATTTCACATGGGCTAATTAACAACACAAAGAATTCATTTCTCAATCACTCAACAACACAAAAAAATCACAAAATTACGTGAATAGGAACCTCTGGGTTTGACCGTTTCACAACCACACCAGTGATTTATTCACTTCTGCCTCAGCTTTTGAGACTCCATAACACGGTGCTTTCAGGCCTCAAATAAATCCTCATCCATAAAATGGCCTTAGGCCGCCAAATAATAAACCAAGTAGAAAAGATCCTTACCTCTCGGAGCTATTTAACTCCACCAAATTGGTGTCTACGCGAGCTCCCCACGCGAGAACAGCCTTTAGTTCTTGGGTCTAAGCGAACCGACGGTCCAACAACGGAAATCTGCAGAAGAAATTCTCTCTCTCTCTCTAAAAACTCAAACCAGCCCTCACTGTCCGTTTCTACTGCTTTGGAGAAGAAGATCATTATTCTTCTTTGTTTTATTCTCCTGCCAAAACACTCCAATAATTCCCATTATGTCCTTTGCCTCGATTTTGACACTTCAGACAATCTAAAACATTCCATCTCATCCCCTCTCAATGATCATGCAACATGTGTCACATGAGTTAGACAGAGGTGACTTTGTCAAAGCATCACATTGTCTTTTCTACAAGCAAACTTTGATTTCATTCGTATTAATTTTGCCATTTAAAAACTAAATTTAACTGTCTTAATTTAATTAAATTAACGTAGTTAGCCTAGATTCATGGTATCATTCCAACTAAGTCTGCTTTCACATCCGAGATCTAGAAAATTTTCATATTTTTACCGAAATTACCGTTTTACCATTTTTCAGAAAATTTGAATTTTCGCTTACAGCCGATTCGCTTACATATAAAATGACTATTAAAAAGTATGGGTCCACATTTCTTGGTGACATGAGACATTGAGACCCCCTTCCCCATAAATGGATAACTTCAGTTCTTCCAGGATATCATTTTTATGAATTGTTTTATAGTGAAGATGTGGTTGCATCAGCTTCAATAATTTACTTTAAAAAAAAAAAACTTTCGTAAGTTACTTTTCTTCTTCCTCACCTTAATTACTATAGATATAGGATGGTGACCAAATCAACTGCGGAAAACTCTTGACAAAGTTGGAAGAACTACGAATAAAAATAATGCATCTATAACTTTTGAATCGGAAGGAGAGGGACAAAGATGATTAGGAAACCACAATTTTGTAAAGGTAGTGATGAGTGGTATCCTGTCAGCGTGACTGAGTGCCAAATCTCCTTTCTGTTTGGCTCGCCAAGTAGTCCGAATAATCATACATACTAATTCTCAACCACTCCCTGTTAATATCTAAAAAACATTAATATTATATATATATATATATATATATATATATATATATATAACTCATCTGCTGGGTGATGATAAATTAATAATGCATGTATTTATGCTTCTGCTGGGTGTCTCAACTAACTGGTGTTCTCCCACTCATAGCTCATCATTCCTTATAAAAATGCGAGTGATGGGTTAACACGTCGACATACCACTGCAGTCTCCAACTCAGCATACCTGATCTACATTCCTTCTCCACCCACAACTACATTGTGTTGGAATCTTAGGGGCCACTGGTTCCAGCTACTTCTCCTGAATCAATTTTCTAAAATCAATTCTAAATAGATAAGATACATATTAGCTCCTTCCTGACCAAATCTCTAAAATCAATTCTAAATGGATAAGATACATATTTTAAACTCATGAAATTTTTGTTAAACTTAAATTCTAGAAGTTTGAATTTTTAAAAAAATTGATAGTTACAATATATTAAAGCTTGATTTGAGCATAAGGTCATGAATTTGAGCCACCCGTTCAGTATTTAAAAATATTCCTCTCTATTTTCTTTTTGTTGTATTTTTTATCAAATATTCTAGGAAGTAAACATAGTCTTGACAATTATGTAAAGGAAACATTTGATGGGACGTGTCTGGAAAAATATTGTGATAAATATACTTCTAACCAATGGTATCTAAGGTTTTTGAGGAGGTTATTGTTTTGGAAATAAATAGGCAAATATTTTTGCAGCATTTGAACATATGATAAATAGAATAAGTGGTTTTTCAGAACACTTGTTAGTTATTGCTTTAGAGGTGCCCGAGGCGTCTCTCAAGTAGCCGAGGATGGGTGTGCATGAGTGCTATATGCTCGTTCCTATAAAACATACAAGATTACAACCATATAACGAAATAATGTACATAAACAAAAAAAAATTGCTTTAAAGCCTTGTTAGATCTTTAAATTTGATTTTTGATTTTTAAAACAAAAAACTTGAGCTCAGGAAATAAGAAGAAAACGACAGGTATTATAATATTGGTTAATTTTTTCAACTTATTTTGAAATAATTTTTACACTATTATTATTAAATTTTTTTCAAAATCTCTCTTTTTTTTAATCTAAATAAAAATATTAATAATTTCTAATAAAATGTTTTTAATTCAAACGTTATGAAAAAAGTTTTCTATATGCAGAGTAACTTTCTCTTACTAACACTTCAAGATTTGATCTAAATTTTTTTTTTTTATTAGTTTAAAATATTTCTAGTTTTTAAATAAGAAGTGAATATATAGAGAGGAGAACCGTTGTAGAATAGAAGTGTAAAATGTAATGTATAAAAATGAGAGAGAAACGTATATTAATTTCTGTGTATATATAGAGTGGAGAGGGTAAAATAATTGAGAAAAGTTCTTTTCTTTAGAATGAGAGAAAATTAGAATTAGAGAAATTCTTTTTGTAAAATATTTTTATAACAAAAGGATGGAAAGCAGTGGCAGAGCCAGAAATTTTCTTCAGGAGCGGCATAACTTAGTACTATAAAAATTTAATGAAAAACATATTTCAATATATTTAATAATATTATTATAACATATTTAAAAATATTATACTAACTAAGAATATATATATATATATATATATATTAATGTTATTAAGAATATAATATTAATGATGATGCTTTTATACTAAGAAATTTTGTTATTCAATAAGAAAGTTAACGAATATGAACAATTATTATCAATAATAAATTTTAAAAATTGAATAAAATATAGATTTATCATTTATTCACATAACATTTTAATTATATTTAAATAGATAAATCCAAATAACAAATAATAGGTTAAGTTTTTCTTTTATTTAGGTTGCCTTAGCTTTCATAATTGGTTCTCATATCATTAGGTTACTAAAACACTTTAGAAGATATGATGAATGATTGTTGTGCGACAAATGACAAAGGGTTTTAAATTGAATTTTTTTAAGTTACAATTTGTACATATATAGAGATTTTGTATTAGATTAACGTGATAGAATGGTAACTTTGATGGTTAGAGCTTTTAGTATAATAACATACTTGGCTCAGATCTCTTAATTGTAGAAACAATAATTTTTTTGGGGAAAAGTTTTAGTAGACTATTAGGCTCATTTTGTAACCCAAAAAGTACTAAAGAATATAAAGAAGAAGAAAAATTAGAAGAGAAAAAAGTTTGAACTTAATTAATTAATTATATATGTTTATTTAAACTCATTTTATTTGTTTTTCTATATCATATAGGACTAAGAAAATTAAAAATATGTAAAATTTTGAGAAATTTTGATTATATTTGATTTTCTTTTATATTTTTCACAATGAAATCAAGCACAAA
>JAEQBH010008599.1:0-88502 GCA_016808115.1 Tetrastigma voinierianum
AACTGTAATGTTGTGTTGTTTGATTGAATGGTTGATTGGTTTGAATGTTTTAAAATAGAAAGACAATTGCTGGGATTTTTAGGGTTCCACTCACTTTGATCAGGTAAGTCCCACCTCTTATTTTATAAACTCATCTAGGAACCATTGAGAAACGGTCGTCAATGGAGGATTTATCTTTGAATGCCTTTAGAAAATAAAGATGATCGAGAAATACTAAACATTTGTTCTCAATTAAAACGAACCCTTAGTTGGCATTATGATCAAGCACAACGTGTACCGGAAATATCTCAACACGTTGTCAAGAATTTGCCCAACTAATGGTTTAAAACCTTCTACACAAGTGATCAATATTACACAATCCGCTTAAAATCATTAGAGGGATTCGAGGGACTTTACCTTGATCTAGGGTGAGTTTCCGCATGATCCCAAAGAGTAGGGTTTAGAACTCCATAAAATTTATATGAATGATTAAAGTTGAAGAACAATTAATCATAAAAACAGGATCTTGAAGAAATCAGTTAACTTGTAAACCGAGAACGAGGAATATATAATACGAAGATTTAAAGTAGAACAAATATTTTGTGGCAAAGATTGCAAACTCTCTAATCCGAAACTTCTAAAAAGAAAGGAAAATCTGAACTGGATCTACAAAGTACCACACGAAGATGGAAAAACTATTATTACTTAAAACCCTAGAATTGAAGAACTAAAACTAAAGAAAGAGAAAACTAAAACTAAAGGAAAAGGAAAACTCCCGAATACTTGTGTCCTCCTCCTTTTATAGCCCCCTCCAAAGTGATTTTTCCATTTTGTCTTCGCACGGAAGTGCCCCCACGTGCTGGATTCAATTCTGGACAATTCCCGCAGTTCATAGTTGTCCTACCCAGAGGGACTTTAAGTCCTACCGGTAGGGAGCAAACATCACACTTCCAGCAAGTGCTACCGGTAGGACTTTAAGTCCTACCTGTGAGGACTCATTCCACTCCGCCAAGCCAAAGAAGTTCTACCGGCACTTTAAGTCCTACCGGTAGACTTGTCCTCCCAAGTGCTTTCCTGTTTCTCTCGGGGTTCCCGAGACTCAATTGCTCACCCACATCTACATTGCTTCATATTAGCTTCCCGAGCGCCATTCTTGCGGCACTTACGTTTAAACCTAAAAGACTCCGCACAAGTCTGAAAACACAGAAGAGATTAGAAGTACCTGTTCTTATGCCAAATGTGAGTACATTGTGGTTTAAATGTGTTCGATTCTCTTATAATTATCACTCAAATGTGTATTCATCAATATCCATCTAGATCTCCAGAGGTGACTACTAATACTGACTCTGAGTGGTAGGTTTTTTTATTTTATTAAACATTGTTGCGTTAAACTTTGTTGTGTGCGATATTGCAATTTACATATGTAATCTATATGCAATACATATATAAAGTTTTGTTGTATGTTATTGGAATTTATATATGTAATATGAAAATATTAAGACGTGTGTATTTTAAACTTATTTTTAAATGAATAATTTTTGTCCAAAAGTGTAATTAATAAATGTTTGTTCCACTAAAAAAATAACACTTTAATAAATTTTTAAAAAAATTTGGAGTGAAAATTGCTACTATTGAAATGGATATTTTGTAAATAGCAAAGCAAACTAGTTATTTCCGTTTCTAAACGGTTTCAAATTCCAACAAAATAGAGGCGGAATTATTTCTGTTTCTATTTTTAGCAACGGAAATTCCGTTTCTATTTTGTATCCATCCCAAAATATCAATCCGTTTCTATTTTAGAAACAGAACATTCCGTTTCTATTTCCGTTGCTAATGTCGCAAAATTAAAACGGAACATCCGTCTCTATTTAGAAACGGAAATATTTCCGTTCCTAATATAGAAACGGAAATTTCCATTTCCAATTTTGTTGCAAAACCTATTTGTCGCTATTTTAGTATTGCTAGAAATTTAAATTTCTTCTATTTGCAAATTTGAACATAAATAGTGTTTCTATTCCGTCGCTATTTTAGTATCGAGTTAGAAACGTAAATTCCCTTTCTATTTTGCACATTTAGAAACGGAAATAGGGTTTCTATTCCGTCGCTATGTTTAAAAACGGAATTTTTCCGTTGCAAAAATTAGAAACACCCACGCAAATTTCGTTTCTAAAATTTAGAAATGAGCCTTTTTGAAATGGAATATTTCAGTTTCTAATTCCGTCGCTATTTGCAAATAGTTACAGAATTAGAAATGGATTTGGCCGTTTCTAATTTGTTTCTTTCTTGTAGTGACATAGAATATGTTTGTCACTAAGTCACTAATTCCAATGGAGGAGGACCACTATGATACGGACCCCAAACATGGGATTCTTCCTCAGTTAGTCAATATGTAGACTAATTAAAGAAGACCGGACAAACTATAAATTATTCATGTCAATTATCCCTAATTTATGGGAGTAATAAAATGTAATCACTATAATAAAAATAAAAAAAAAAAAGAACCTTTGTGAATTCCAAAACAAACAAAAGAAAAAATTTATGCCTCTAATTATATTATTTTCAGTTAAATTTAGATAGGATAAATAAAAAATGTTCATCATCAAATGCTTTTATAGGAGAAAGCTAAGGGTATGTTTAGTTCTTGTTCTTGATGAAACACATAAATTAAACATTGTTTTTATATTCTTTTAAAACTGTTCTTATTCTATGTTTTTTAGAACAAAAAAAACTGGAAACAAAACACGTACGTTCTCTATGTTTTTCTTGTTTTTTCAAAAAAAAAAAAAAAGTTTCCAAAAACTGTAAACAAACATGCCTTAATTATTCGAAGTGAAAATACAATGACTTGAGCATACTTCCATTAATAAGTATTTAATAATGAGAATAATTCCAAAATACTTTCTTCTTTGAGAAAAATACATTTATTATTATAGATGTATACTGAGGAGTCGAGGCCAGTGGCACCGGGGCTACCTCCTTCCAGGAGGTTTTAAAATATTTTCCTTCTTTCACTTCAAAAATGCCGTATTCGAAGATATATATTAGCTTCTTCTTCAATAATATTTGTAAGACCCGAGAAAATTCTAATTTTCTAGAAAAAAAAAGGGTAAAATGGTAATTTCGATCAAAATCTGAAATTTTTCTAGATCTCGGATGATGAAACGGACTTCACCGTTGGAATTGTCTCACGAAATCTAGCTACCACGTCAAATTTCGTTGAATTATGAGATAGTCGGAATTTCACGTCTTTCGAGGCACCGAGTGTCAAGTGCCATATAACAGCTTGTGAGAAGTACACATGATATCAGAGGCAAGTGGTGTGACAAGGGTCACCTACTACATGTATCCATGTAACACATGTCACATGAATAGTGAGAGGATAAGAGATAAATGGTTTCTATTAAGCCATATGTCAAATGGTCCTTAAAGTCAAACTAAGAGGACAAAAGGGGAATAAAATGAAAAGAAAAAGAACGTCTTCTTCTTTGGGCCTGCATCCGATGTTGAGGGGAGAAAATAGAGCGTAGAGAGAGTCTACCTTCTCTTTAAGATCTACGGCGTCGGGATCACGGGGTTCTTGTCGGAGCAAGAGAGGAGAAGTTGGTCTTGTGGAGTTTCAAACCTCGGTATGGTGGGTTTTCTCCTACTTGATTTATCTTTCGCTAAGAGCCATTACTTTAATGGATGGGGATATCTTAAGGCCTAGATGGTCATGTTTTCGGTTCCAAAGATTGGGACTAAGTGAGAAAATCCCTAGAGTGGTCGTTGGTCAGTTTTGAAACCTAGGGTTATACTGTTCACGTGATCTTGTGTGTGGTTTGTATTGTTTGGGCGGTTCAAAATGAATTGCTTAAATTGTTTATTAAATTTGGCGTGAAGTTAATTTTAAGGCTAATACATGAAAGAATAAATATGTTGTTGTGTGTTAATTTTTGTTAATATATGCATGCTTGATATATTAACATGTGTTGTATGGAATGGTGTAATGCATTTCATATGCACCGGGGCACCCTAGAAAAGTAGGTGTGAGTGCATGACATGAAATAAATCGGAGGGTTGTCCAAAATAATAAAATTATATCGGAAAGTTGTCCGAAAAATTGTGTTGGGAAATCGTCCAACAATTCACGTCGGAGAGGCCCATGAATTGTTTCGGAGAGTTACCCAGCAAATTCAACTCGGAGGATTGTCCAACATATTTATATCGGAGGGTTGTCCACAAATAAAACAAATATTTTGTTTGGAAACGGTTTTCATACATGGGCTGTGAAACCCCGAGAAAATCTAATTTTCTGCAAAAGGGCAAAATGGTAATTTCGGTCAAAATCTGGAATTTTTCTAGATCTCGGATGACTAAACAGACTTCACCGTTGGAATATTCTCACTAAATCTAGATACCACGACTTCGTCGACTTCGAGACAAATGGAATTTGCATGTTTTTCAGGCAACGAGCGTAATGCTGACACTTTAGCACATTTTGAGGGCTCAATGTGCTGTGCCACGGTCGCAGAATGAGTCAACTTGAGTCACGGTGGGGCCTTATGTAATATGTGGCATCTCCTAATTGGATAGAAATCCAAAGTAGGTGGATAAAGTGGATAAGAAATCCTATCAACCAATGACAATTGAACATGTGGCAAGTGAGGGGACAAAATGGGAATAAAATGAAAAAAGAGAACACTTCGCTCATGTTTGGGCTGGTACGTGCAGTGGAGGGAAAATCAATATTTAGAGAGAGAAGCTCAAACTTCTCTCTAGATTTCCTGGCTTTCGGACGGTTGGTTCGCATCGGGCCAAGAAGCAAAGTTATTCTACGCTGCAAGGGCTACGATGGACACCTGCTGGAGTTTCGACTAACTCCGGAGGCAGGGTCTTTCTACTCTGCTATTTTCTGCTTTAAGAGTCCGTAAATGGTTTGGAGGTTTGAGGCCGTGAATGCATTATTTCTCGTCGGTCCCAAAACTCGGGACCGACCGTTGGAATTTCAGATCTGCTTGGAAGCCGCCCCGACCGATCCCGGGCCGGAAATGGTCTTCAGGTTATAATTGTGTGTTAAATTATGATTTGATGTTATTGGGCCTAAATGGCCAGGATTTCGGTTCCACAAAGTGGAACCGATGTTTGGCGAGTGGGCTGCCCACGCACAAACCCATCGCTTCGGCCTGGGATCGTTAAAATAGTCCGGATGAAGTTGGACAAAATTCATTCATGAAATTGTTTGTGTTGTTTCTTGACATGAGGACATGACTAATGTGAAGGATAATAAAACCCAGAATTGTTGAATTAAATGGCTTGAAATGTGTATTGGAAAATGAGATGTTAATGCATGTTAATTGATGTGTTAACATGGATGTTTGAATTATATAAAAATATAATTGTGTGAGAACCATTAGAATTAAGTTGGATTGTTGATTAGCTCAAGTGAGATAATTTTGATGTTATTGATATGAATTAAATAACATGTGATTAGTATGTGAATTTGTTAATATATGCATGATTGAGATATATTAGCATGAATTGTTTGGAAATGGCATAATGCATTCCCATATGCGCATCAGGCACCTTAGAACGATAGGTGTGAAAAGTAATGACATGCAAAGAAAATAGAAAGGAAAATGGCTAGGAAAGAAATTTCAAGGAAGATTTTCGAAGAATTGCTTGGAGAGTTGTCCAATAGTTCATCTCGGAGGCGGACTAATGACTGCTTTCTCGAGGATTACTCCAGCACTCGCCGGAGGGTTGTCTAATAGATTTTACCGAAACTCAGTAGTATGTTCGAGAACAAAAACCTTTTGTTTTGAAAATGTTAGTTTTTCTCTCTACATTCGATTAGGCATGCGGAGGAGCCAAGTGAGGGCTCGAGAAGTGGGAGTGGGTGAGTCAGATTCTCATATATTATTATCAATGACATTCAAGTAGGATCAGCGTATTTGCTTGAATGTGTTTATGTTGAATCATTGCATGTGCACGTAAAGGGAGTAACCCATTTAGGAGATTATCACTACCGGGCATTGCTCTCACCTCGTCGATGGATCATTATTTTGCATAGGAGGTTTGAGAAGACACGCCATTAGAGGCAGCTTTTGAGAAGAAAGCCCGATTGTGGCTTTGACATGTATTTTGTAAAACATGTATTAGAACTCTAAATTTTAATATATGTTTTGTATTAAGAGTGATGTACAACTCTTTGAAATCTGTAATATAGTTGGATGTATTTAGTGAGTATGGGATGTATGGGCCAATGTGACCATTTTACTCATGTATTGGTCTCATGACATGAGACACACAGGTTTTCCGCGGGTTAACGGGTTGTCAACGGACCCCCGGAATTTAGGACGTCACATGGGCATAAGCATGTGTGAGGGAGTCGGTGAGGACTCGAGACATGAGATTGGGCATGTAAACTTTCGAGTAGGAATCATGAATTCACTTGAATGTGCGTGTTTTTCCATTGCATGAGCACTTAGGTGGGAAGTAACCCATATAGGGGATCATCACTACTGGGCATTGCTCACCCTGTCGAGGGAAAATTAATTCAGGTACAGGGAGTATTTCGGAAGACGGCGCTTCTTAGAGGCCGGGATTATGAAGCGGGTCGGACTGTGGCCTTGATTCATGTTTTATGTATATATATTATAACGAACTAGTTTTAATATATGTTTTGTATTAAGAATGATGTAACAACCCTTGAAACTATTTTAATATAGTTGATTATATTTTGGCGAGTATGGATGTATGAGCCAATGTGGCCATTTTTACTCACGTATGGGTCTCATGATATGACACTCACAAGTTTCCGCAGGTTGACGGTGGTCAACGGGACCCCCGGGAAATAGGGCGTCACAATATTTCTTAAATATATGATCCACAAGTGATGTTAGATGTTATTATTGACATGGCAACAAATGGAAAATTGTGTTTTGGAATACACTTTTCTGTATTTAAAAAAAGTAAATATAACCCAAATTATAAAATCAAACATAATATATATAATTGATTGAAAATAATTAGAATTTCATGTATATATTTTTTGGTCAGGCTATGAAATGTTTTGAATGGATCATTGCACACACGAAAGATGCTTTTAAACCATACCACATTAAGACTAATCTTCGTACGAGTTTGAGGGATCACAAGAATGATAAATCTCTACCACATAACACAACTACATTCCTAAAACTCGAACTTGAGACTATTAGTTAAGCTAAGAAAAACCTTAACTATTTCATCTATATATTCGATTATAGAATTTCATGCGTATTTAGGTAGAACAATGGTATAAATCATCTTTTATTCATATAGGTAATATCTTTGGCTTCTGAGGAGAATTCTTTGATACGAAAGATAATAAAATTTAAATTTTAAGATATTATAGTTTTTTTTTCTTCTTATTTTTGGTGTATACTTTTTTCCCCAAACATTCATACCTTTTTTGTCGGAATTTTAACAAGAATCATACAAAATTCTAAAAAAGTAATAAACCAACTCTAATACATTTATATGTCAAGAGAGAGTTTTTTGTTGCCCAAGTTTATTGAAAAATTATTTACAATTTAACCATACTATAATTTTTTTTTCTTAAAGACTATACTATAAATATTAACCCTTAAATTTAAGTAGTTACTCTAAAAATAATAAATGTTCATATTAATAAACATAAAATTCACGTCTTCATTTAATTTGGAAAATAAAATGTAGAGATTCAAATTACCTAAGTATATGGAAGACTAGAATTATCAAAATCAACATTTTTAGAGTCATCATTCTTATCATCTACTTAGAAATTATTATTACATATCAATAATTTTTTTTTTTCCAAAAGAAAATAACAATCAAGAAATTTTATAAGTTTACATATTTAACTAATATGAGTAGTTGAACTCAAGCCTTTGATGTCATTTATTAGAATTGATCCTTCTTCATATAGAAGATATTCTATTTCTTCAAGATTGAACTTTCCTGACTCATCCTTATTTAGTATCTAAAATTTGTTCTTATTATTGCATGCATATATAATCAATGGAATCATTGTAAGACCCGAGAAATTCCAATTTTTGGAAAAAGGGCAAAATCATAATTTTGGTTATAAAATTGTAATTTTGGTTAAAAAAATATGTAATTTATTCTCTAGATCTTGGATGACGGTTGATTGCACCGTTGAATCGTCGGGGCATCTAGCTAGGCACGTGAAATTTATCCAGTCCAAGATAAATGGAATTTACATCGCTGATAAGATCGCTGCCGAAGCGCCAGAAACGATTTTCGATGCTGACAAAAATCAATATAACAAGTACTCATGTGTCATAAGTGGCATGAGTAGAGAAATGATGAAAATGGACTACGAGATAGAGCCAATGTCAAAACTGGAAATGAAGGGACGAATGGCCACATGGATCGATTTTTAAGTCACTAAAGGACAAAAGTTGTAATAAGGCTTCTTCTCCAACAAAAACGGTACCCAAAAACGTGAAATGCATTTTGGGAGATCCAAGAGCCAAGTTTTTGAGATTTCTTTAAAGAGAGAAACTTTCTATAAAAATACGCGATCCAATTGGCCGATGGGCCTTCGACAAGAAGTGGAAGTCGCTTCACGCGAGAGGGTTTCGCGTGAGTACCGTGATGAGAGTTTTCAAACTCCGAGAGGTAGGGGTTTCTCCCTACTTGAGTTTTATTCCCATTTTAAGTACTTTACGAATGTTTGAGTTGAATGAGGCCGTGAGGGGCCGTTTGATCGGTCCCAAAACTTGGGACCGAATTGATATAAATTTTTGAAACCAAATGAGCAACCCGCGGATTGCTCCACTAATCGCTTTGGGTTGATTATTGTGCTTTTGTGATAAATCATGTAATGGGCTGGATGAGGCCAGAATGGCCGTGAATCATGTTCATTAAGGAACCGATGATTTTGTGATCTTGGGGAATAGTAAACTGGTGGCTCACTATTCCCGAAATAGTGTTCTCAAAAATATAATTTTTGAAAATATATGTTGGTCGAGTAATTCAAGTAGAATTGTTCTGTGGTTTCTGATTATTGCATTTCAAGTGAGCTAATTTCATGTATGAATTCAATTAATTTACATGATAAGGATTGTGTGAATTAAATTTTGTAAATATATGCATGTTTATATATTTACCGTGAATTAGACTGTATTGAATCTGGTATACATGCATTCCATATGCACCTGGAACACCCTAGGCTATAGGAGTGAGTGCATGAGATGAGCTAGAGAAAACTAGCTGGAGGGTTATCTAAAAATATTAATCATCTGAGGGTAGTCCAAATTAAAAATTAAAAATATCAATCGGGCCGGAGCGCCCAATTGATATTCATCGGAGGGTAGTCCACAGTAACAAATAATATATCAATCAAGCCGGAGCGGCCCAATTGATATATTCACATTCCGAGGGTTGTCCACAAACAAACAAAATAATAATTTTCATACGAGGCTTAGCGAGTGATGGAGTTTCCAAGTGAGGACTCGTGGATCCGAGTTGGGTCGTAGACATTCAAGTAGGACTGCGCATTTGCTTGAATGTGTGTTTTCATTGGAACATTGCACTCGCACTAGGTGGTGAGTAGCCCACATAGCATGGTCCCACTATCAAGCATTAGCTCACCCGCGAGGGATATTATTTACGTGCACAGGAGAGTGCGAGGGGACTATTCGTCCTGTAGACCGAGGATTAGAAGAAAGCCGGGTTGTGGCTTTGATGTATAAGCATGTATTAGAACTTTTAAGTTTAATGTATGTATCAGATAAGAGTAAAACATATTAACTCTGTAACTATTGGGTATATAGTTGGATTCATAGTTGGCATGTAAATTGAGTATTGTTTATGGGCCCAAGTGGCCGTTTTGAATCATGAACCTGTTATATTGACCTGCTTGGGGACAGCTTTATTGTGCTCAGATTTGGGCAGAGCCCCGCACAAAGGAGACTCCCGTCGATTGGTGGAAAATGTCGGGTCGTCCGACATTCACGAGTATTCCGCGGTTGAGCCTGTAGTCAACGGAACCCCTGGTTTTGGGGCGTCACAACTTGGTATCAGAGCTTAGGTATACGAATACCTAGGGAGCTCGGGTTTGGGTATCCATCACCACTAGGTGGTTTGATGTGGAGTATAGGTATATGGAAACCTATAGATTGAGGATTTGGGCTTAGGCCATAGCCGAGTGAGAGCATTACCACTAGGTGTGGTTCGATGTTCGGTTTAGGTATGAGATTACCTAGGAAATCACGGAATAGAACACGCATGCATGGTGTTTGATGTGTGATTGCGTGCATAACATGAGTTGTATACAGTGTGAATGATGTTTATAACATGGTTTAGATATGTTATGATGTTATGCTTAGTACTTAGCACATTGATGTTAGAAAATGGTGGAGTTTTTATAGTGTATGAAAACTGGAGCAAAGAGAAGAAATAAAATAAATTGGAATAAATTTATTTGGTTATTGAGAAATGAAAGCAAATTTTAAGTAATTTGAGGTGGAACACTAGAGTTAGTGTTATATATAGGAAACTTTGAGGAAATTCTGGACCATTTTCCAGAATTAAAAGAAAATATATATATATATATATATATATATAGGTATATATTTTTAGTGTCTTCCAGTAGTTGGGAGAAATGAAAAAAAAATGAATGAAAGGTGGGGAAATTGTTTTTTTGTGTAAAACTGGAAAAAGAAAATAAATTTTATAAATTTATTTGGTTATGAGGTGAAGAAAATAATTTTCTAAGGTTTTATATGGTGTAAAACTGAAGAAAAGTGAAGAAAATAAATTTTTAGGAATTTATTTGTGTATTCGAAAATGAAAAAAATGATTTTTAGTGATTTTTCCAACTCATTGAAATAAATGGAAAAAAAATAATAATAATAAGAATGAAAATAATAATAAGAATGAAAAAAAATTTTAGTGCAGAACTGCTGGGGCTACTCGCCAAATTATATCAAGGAAAAGAAAATTTTTGTATTGCAACAAAGGCATTGTATTTGTGATATAGTGGCCTCGATGTGCAAGAGAGAAGTGGGATTGTATTGCAATACAATTTTGTATTGTTGCAGAGAAGAAGGCTTGAGGATTGAATCGACGCAATACACAGATTGTATTGCAAGGAGTGTGTAGTTGTTTAGGAAGAAAGTGTATCGCAGTGAGGTGTTAGATTGTATTGTAGCATAGGAGGAAAATTGTATCATAAGTCGGGAATTGTATTGCAACCTTAGGTTGTCGGGTTCAAAGTGTATTGCAAGAAAGTAAAGGGTTAGGGATTGTATTGCAATGCAACAAAGTGTATCATGAAGAGTGCAAGGGCTAGAATTGTATCAGAACACAAATGTATCAGGACAGGTAAATGGGTGTGCATAGAGTTAGGATTGTATCGGCATACAATTGTATCGTTAAATACTTGTATTGTATCAGACTTGAAGGGGCTAGAAAGGGAAATTGCATTGCAAGACAATAAGGGAAAGGAAATTGTATCATATATAACAAGGTCCCATTGAATGTGCAATACACCCTTTTGTATTGTGACCAATGTAATCGTTGAACAAGAATTAGTGAATGTGAATCTATGAAATGCACTGATGAACAATAATCATTGACCGGTCAAACTTTTTTTTAAAATAACATCAAATAAAATAGGACAAAATTTTAGAAAATAAAAATTCTAAAATAAATTTTGATGATAAAGAAATGTTTTAATTCAAAATCGATCGCCTTACATTAATTGAAATGTACACACGACATACACCGATTTATATGTATGATTAGTGTCCTGGTCAATAAAGTATGCTCAGATAATTGGCAGGTTGAGATTTAACCACCATGTTAATTGTGTAGATGGCTAGTAGAGGACGAGGACATAGAGGATGTCCACGGGGCACTGGTCAGGCACCACCGACATTTGACCAGCCGCCTATATTTGATCAGCAAGCCTTTGCTGAGGCTGTAGGTGTTGCAGCGGCTGCTATCGCACAGGCTAGTATAGCAGGTAGACAGGAAGATCCTAGTAACCTCCAGAGGTTTAGGACGCATCATCCTCCGACATTCACAGGGGGAGGAGATCCGATGGTAAGGCATCATCAAGTTCATGCAGATCGAGAAAGTGTTAGAGGCCATGGAGATTACCCTAACGCGACTGGACTTAATTAGCTATGTTCAGCTAGAGGGTGAGCCCAAATACAAGTGGAATGTAAGGACCCTAGAGACCTAGAGGCGATGACATGGGCAAATTTCGTGGAGCCGCCTGGGCGGGGTACGCATTTCTTCCAGAGACTCGCAAAGCCTGGGGAGTCTTAGAGTCGGGCCAGGCGACAGACGGATGGATCAGTGTGACTCAGTCCACAGAGCTAGCATTACAGGTCGGTTGAGCGACATGGCAGACTTGGTCAAGGTTAGGAGATTTGAGAATGGACCGGTTGTCCATTCGGGCCAAGATCAGGGACTTCGCCTACAAGATATGGACCTGTATGGCTGGGACAACCCGACTATAGAGAGTGGGCTTAGAGGTCGAGACCTTAGAGGAGCTGCGAACACGTGAGTTCTCCCAGGGACTAGAGCGAATAAGGATGATATGTCGAGGTTATGAAATGGGAGATCTCGAGGACTCTACCACAAAGGGACTCCGAGGATCACGGACATGTCGTGGAGTTCGATGTCATCCTCGGGGATGGATTGGTCGAAGTACCATGTGTGGCCGCCATCGATCAGAGCGTAGGAGGCTACCTCCCACACGCATAGGATTCGTACTGTGTGGTGTTTTTGTGGGACAAGATGATATCCATCCCGCATGATATGAACTGTGTCGTGATAATAAGGTCACAATGTGCCCACCCTGCAGGACGAGGTGAGAGACTGTGACGAATTCACTCGAGTAGCATGCGAGATGTGGATGTTTTCCGCATGAGCAACTTGACTACCTCCACAGAGGGTAGTAGACTTTGGTATCAGTTACACTGGCATCACCCATCTCTGCATGACCAAGATAAGATGGCACCACTTGAGCTGCGTGAACTCAAAGTCCGCCAGGAGCTATTAGACATGGGAATCATAGAATTTTGCACTTCACCATGGGGCGCTGTGTTCTATTTTGCGAAGAAGAAGGACAAGACCCTTCACCATTGACTACAAGATACAACAAGGTTACGATCACAATCGGTACCATTACCGAGGATCGACGACATTTGTTTGATCAGCTTGAGAGGAGCGCGAGTCTACCCAAGATAGACTCGTGATCGGTTACCACGCTTGAGGGTTAGGATGTGACATATCATAAGACAAATATTTAGGACGCTGCTATGGGCACTTTATTTACTATGATGCCCTTCAGACGACACGCCAATGCAAGATTCAGATCTCATGCATTGATATTCCAACCTCATTTAGATCACTTATCATAGTATTCACGGATGACATCTTGATCTATACTCCTCACCAGAGTGGGAGCATGAGTATCACTTGAGGATCACGGCTTTTACGCTTGTCGAGAGACCATCACCGTACGCCAAGTTCGCATAAGTGCGAAGTTCCGTCATCGAGGTGAGATTTTCGACACGCAGTGTCAGCATCGAGGCCACGACCGAGAGAAGGTCAGAGAGGCGTTGATGAGTTGGGAAAGGCAAGTCGCCTTTAGACACGTAGTTTCTTAGGATTGGCCGGCATTACAGAGATTCACTGGAGATTCAATAGCAAAATACTATGACTAGTTGACCCTAAGGAGGTCAAAGTTTGATGGATGACCGATGCGAGGAGGCATTTCAGAGTTGAAGAGGAGATCATCATCCATCTTGATAGTCCCTGATAGGGACAAAGTACAAAGGTATCAGGATGCCCCCGAAACGGATCGATGTGGTTCCGATGCAAACTCACGGAGGGTAGTAGCTATGGTTCTCGTCATTGAAGAATCACGGCGTACTACCCTACACACCTACATGGAGTTTGCTACGTAGTCTCGCCTGAAGATTTTAGCGCCACTACTTATACAAAGAAGGAGTTCGAGGTGTACCTTAACATAAAGTCCTGGGCATTTCATCAGCATTGACCCAATATGAGGCAATGAGATGATGGAGTTTCCTAGAGGATTATGACTTCACTTTGCATTCACTCATCCCGGTAAGGCAAATGTGGTGGCTGATGCACTCGGCACTAAGTCACGAGGAGCGCTATTAGTATAGCTTCCTGAGAGGCGGATGTCGAGACTGTGGGACACACACAGACAAATGAAAGTGATCAGTGGTACTGGGAGTTTAGTGGCTATAACTGCCTCTGAGGTAGAGCAGATTGAGTCCCAGCAGACGACAAGGTCCATCAAGGACTAAGTACGGGGCCAAAAATGTGACGAGGGTCAGACCACTCACACGACATGCAGTCTTCGTTATAAGGGACGGGTCGTGGTTCCCCAGCTGACCGATCTGAGAGAGGAGATTCTCAGAGCTCACCGTCGTGATTTTCCGCAGATCCAGTGGTGTTCAAGATGCACTGTGATCTTCGGCCGCTAAGACTATCGAGTGGGATGAAGAGACACGCAGGGGGACCTTTGTTCCTCGGTCGACGCCTCACGCGGTCGCCAGACATAATGAGCACCGGCCGTGAGGGCTACTTTAGCCATCGAGGTGGCTATGGGAAGTGGGAGCACGCCACGAAAAGTGGACTTTGTAACCCACTTGCCACGGACGCAGCCAGGCTAATGGACGCCGCATGTAAGTGATATGGAACGGCTCACTAAGTTCAAGACACAAATTGCATGACGACCTCGCCTGGAGATATCTCTGGCCGGTTTTACATTCGAGATAGTCCCGCCACATGGAGGCCGGCATCCATAGGTGCCTGATAGGGACTCGAGGGTCACGCGCACTTTGGAAGAGTTTCCAAGGCTATGTGGGCACACTACTGACCATGGAAGATGTGCTCCACCCTCTTTACGATTCACGTACCGGTGACTATACAGTATTAGAGGACATGCCACAGCATGCGTCCCGGATCATATGGTAGCCGAAGAGCAGTACCGTTCTAGGAATTCGCCTATAACAAAATGCGAGTATACAGATGGCACCGTGGTGAGGTAATCAGATGGGAGGCCATGCGTGTCATTATGTTGACCCAGGTGGAGAGAGCTCCATCATCAATCCCGATTTGATTATTAGAGACACCTCCGAGAAGGTGAGCTTGATACACAAGGCCTCTCTCACGGCTCAGGAGCCAAAAGAGCTATATGGATATGACGCCGACCCTTAGAGCTTCAGGCAGGATCACGCCTTCTTGAAGGTGATGCCTAAGAGGGGAGTGGTCAAAGTTCTAGTTTGGAAGCCATCACAGGTTCATTGACCTTCGAGATACTCGAGAGGGCAGCACCGCGCATTGGTTAGCATTACCGCCCCAGCATGTCAGGTGTGTCCACGAGGTGTTTCACGCCTCCATGCTCCTCGAAATATACCCGCATCCAGCTCATGGTGATCGGGGACAAGATCAGAGGTTGGACAATTTTGATGAGATCTTCGAGAAGGGACCAAAGGTGCATTGTTGATAGCCGTGATCAGTTTCACAAGCAAGATCAGGCAGCGAGGGCACATGGAGACACTACATGAGTGGAGGAGTCCACGTGGGAGCGCGAGGACACGATGAAGTGCCACCTATCCTTCATTAGGGATGAAGGTACGTGGGTTTAGTCGTTTAAAGATTTAAAATGACTGCTTACATGCATGAGGAGTGCACGTTGCATATGCATGTGAGGTGATTTAGATCGCCCTGAATTCTCGACTAAATTTCTTTTAAGGAGGAGAGGAATGTAAGACCTTTAGAAATTCCAATTTTTGAAAAGGGCACCATAATTTCATTACAAATTGTGATTTCGGTTAAAAAAATCTGTAATTTATTCTCTAGATATCGGATAATGAACTGATTGCACTGCTGGAATCGCCTCTAAATCTAGCTAGCACGTGAAAATTTCATCGACCCCAAGATACCGGAATTTATCGCTTTTCGAGGCATCGCTAAGCCATGAGTGTTAAAACTACTTTCGGCGTGACGAAAAATCAAATATAACAAGTACTCATGTGTCATAAGTGGCATGAGTAGAGAATATTAAATGGACGGCCGAGATAGAGCCGAATGTCAAAACTGGGAAATGAAGGGACGTAATGGTCATTATGGGATTTGATTTTTAAGTCACTAAAGGACAAAAGTTGTAAAGGTTTTCCAATAAAAAATGAGCCAAAAACGTGAAAATGGCATTTTGGGAGAGATCCAGAGCGTTTTGAGATTTCTTTAAAGAGAGAAACTTCTCTCTAAAAATACGGGCGATCCGACCGTCGACAGTCTTCGGGACAAGAAGGGAAGCTGCTCTACGCGGAGAGGGCTTCGCGTGAGTACCCGTATTTAGGAGCTCAACCCGAGAGGTAGGGTTTCTCCCTACTTGGGTTTTATTCTCTCTTTAAGTACTTTACGAATGTTTGAGTTGAATGAGGCCGTGAGGGGTCGTTTGATCGGTCCCAAAACTTGGGACCGAATTGATATAAATTTTGAAACCAAAATGGAGCAGCCCGTGACTGCTCCACGACTGTTTTGGGTTGATTTAATTGTGCTTTTGTGATAAATCATGTAATGGGTTGGATGAGGCCAGGAATGGCCGTGAATTGCGGGTTCACTAAGTGAACCGATGATTTTGTGATTCTTCGGGAATAGTAACCGAGGGTTTCACTATTCCCGAAACAGTGTTCTCAAAAATATAATTTTTGAAAATATATGTTGGTCGAGTAATTCAAGTAGAATTGTTCGTGTTTGATCATTAGCCCAAGTGAGCTAATTTTGATGTATGAGTTAATTAATTTACATGACATGATTGTGTGAATTAAATTTTTTTTAAATATATGCATGTTTATATATTTACCTAGGAATTAGACTGTATTGGAATTGGCATACATGCATTCCATATGCACTGAAACACTTAGGCCAAGGTAGGAGGAGTGCATGAGATGAGTCAGAAACGGTTCTGGGAGGGTAGTTGTCTGAAAATATTAATCATCTGAGGGTAGTCCAAATTAAATTAAAAATATCAATCGTCGGAGACCGCCCAATTGATATGCATCGGAGGGTAGTCCAAAACAAATAATATATCAACGCCTGAGCTACCCAATGATATATTCACATCGAGGCTGTCCACAAACAAACAAAATAATAATTTCAGTATAATGGTATTTAAAGTAGTGTGATGGAGTCGGTGAGAACTCGATCTGTTGGTCATGTAGACATTCAAGTAGGATCATGCATTTGCTTGAATGTGTTTCTCATCGAAATATCAGACTCACACTTTAGGTGGGTGAGTAGCCCATATGTATTTATCTCACTAATGAGCATTAGCTCACCCCACGAGGATATTATTTTGCAGTACAGGAGCGTGCGTAGGGACTACTTCATTCTAGAGACTGAGGATTAGAAGAAAGCCGGGTCAGCTTTGATGTATACATGTATTAGAACTTTTTAAGCTTAATGTATGTATTGTATAAGAGTAAAATACATATTAATGCAAACTGTTATTGTAAAGTAGTAGTTGGATCTATAGTTGCATGTACCAGTATTGTTTATGGCCCAAGTGGCCGCTTAAATCATGAATCGTTATATTGGACTGCTTGGGACAGTTTATGCGTGTTCAGATTCGGGTAGAGCTCCTGCATAAAGGAGACTGTCGATTTTGTGAAAATGCTCGTCATTCCACATTCACTTTTAGTATTCCGCAGTTGATCTGCAGTCAATCGAATTCTGGTTTTGGGATGTCACAATCATAGCTCTTTTTCTTATTGTAAAACTAAAAAATGAAAATCATATAATTATTCATAAGTTGCAACTGTGATAACGACATGTTGATCATTACGCCTTAATGCTCCATTGTATTCCTTTTAAGATAGTATATATTCAATATAATCTAAATTCTCAAGCATCTGAAAGAGACATACCTCGCTTAATATTTGAATTGCTAGCTTATAAATTTGGTGCACTATATCCATGTAGTCTTGACCATTCATAGTCATCGCTTTCACTTTAAAAAATAAGAAAAGTACAATATATTTTAAAAGTGTAATAGTTTATATATAAACTTAAAAGCATTAGTAAATAGTAATAGTAAGTTGGTAAATAGTATGTTTCAATTCATTGTATTCATAATTTCGAATCAAAATCCCCTTGCTCCACCTGTGTATCTATGTTTCTCCTCACATCTCTACATCATATATAGCTTTCTTTAGAAGTCCATTTATCTCATAACTTTTTCCCTTCACGACCCAAAATATTTATAGTGACTTCCTAACTACTTTCCTTATCCTACAAGGAAACCTAATATTAGAATAATATAACAACCTAAGAATTATCCTATAAAATATTCTTTACAAATAAGAATTAATACTAATTAGGAATTTAAAACATATTCCAGCAATCTCTAATTTTCTAGAGATCTTCACTAGCTCTAACAATCCTCCCCTCGAACAAGTACCACCGAACATTCTCTCAAACATCAATCAACATCCATCCACTATCTAGACCCTAGGGTTTTCCTTGGCTTCTATTACGTTCTACCACACGCCTTACATGAATTAAGCACCACCTGCCTTGAGAGCTTGCTCTTATCTAGGACAACTCGTCTTCATCATGGAGTAGCAACACGTACATGAAGATCCGAAGCACACCGCCATTCGAGCAGAGCATAATCCATAGATCCATACAACTAATTAGTCAGCCCACCTATTCGACACCGAGGATTTCACCTACATAGCCAAGTTTGAACTTGGCTCTGATATCAATTGTTGTGCCATCGGAAGCTTTGATGTAGATGATAATAATTCAAAAACAAAAAGATAAAGAATAACTCACACAAAGATGCACGAGGTTCGGCCAACCATGTCTACATCCACGGATGAGAGAGAATCTTTCCATTATACGATAGAAAATATTCTAGAGGTAGAATAACATACAATTGGGTTTCGTAAACATCTCATGCTTCCTTAATTCACCGTATCTCATACCCTGAACTCCAAAATCCCTCGTCTCCGGTTCAGGACCTGCTTCTTCCTCACATCTCTACATTCTCGTATAGCCTTTACAAGTCCATCTCTCTTTCATAACTTTTTACCTTCACGACCTATAATATTTATAGTGATATTTCTAACTACTTGCATTATTCTACAAGGAAACCTAATATTACAATAATATAACAACATAAGAATTATCCTATAAAATATTCTTTACAAATAGAATTAATACTAATTAGGAATTTGAGACACATTCCAACATTTAGGAATCCTAAAATGTTGTTATTGATGACTTAGGACCCTATCCATAGAGATGAAAATCAGAATAATCATGAACAATTCATGAGGCAAATTAGTTTGGGGTTTATTTGTTCCCTGAAGGCTTGAGTTATTTATAAGATGTTAGGAAGAGCAAAGATATTGATAAAGAAATTGAGATCAAAAGCCCTATCATCTTTATTACCTTTACACTGCAAGTCTTGGATATCGAATATAATTACATTTCAATAATAATGTTAGTATTGTCCTTGAAAAAATATCAAGTAAAGATAAAATAATAATAATAATATAAATGTTTTGTTTCATTTTAGTTTTATCATGAACAAGAATATAGTCGATTATAATTGAAATTAGTAAAAGCTTTATATATATATATATATATATATATTATTTCATTCCTTTTTAGATAAAGATTTAGAAATGATTTGAATATAAAAATAATTTATGTAGTTTATTTTCTCACATTCTTTCCTCAAAATTTCACTCAAACTTTCTTAAACCTAACATAACTTAAAAGTGAAGAATCAACTCAATTACAGTAGAACCATTTGAAAAAGATTGTGATTGAGCTTCAAAATGATTTCAAATTATTTTTAAATTTGAATTGTTGTCGGTAAAAAGACTATTATATAGCTGTTTTACAATATTAAAAATTTTCTTCTAGTAAAATGATTTATTTTCTAGGAAAATAATTCAATATTCTTGTAACACTCCAAATTAAACCTTGACAGTTTTATAACATCTTTAGGGTATAATAAAAGTAAACTATTTTTCGTAATAAAATAATACTAAAATAAATAAGTAAAACTAAATTAATACAAAAGTCAAGGTAATTGTAAATTATCAATTAAATACCCAAATGACATAAGAACAAAAGATTGTATGCCAAGGTAGGAATTTGAATAAGTGGAAGTGAAAATAGAAGGGAGTTTGGGGACCAAAAATGCAAAAAGGAAAAATATTAAAATCAAATAAGGATAAAACCAAAATAAATATCTCATTTTGGTCTTTTGTGATAGGTAAAACGGATAGGGAGAAAAGAAGAGAGAAGAGAAGGTACAAAGAAAGAATAGAAGAGGAGAAGAGAATGAAGAAGAGAAGAAGATCAAAGGTATGGAAAAGTATATTTGTATGGAACTTACTAAGTTTTTGTATGGATTTTTAGTGGATTGATATGGTTTTGGGTATGGATTTCCTCCTGAGTTAGGTGTGAGGGTTAAAGAGTATGAATACTTGTTGGGAGTATGAACTTGTTGGTGTTTGTATGGAACTTGTATGGAACTATGATTTTGGTATGGATTATTGGACTCTCAATTTTTGTATGGAAAATTGTTTTGATGAAGAAGAAACCATAAACCCTTTTTTTTATAGAATTTTGAGAATTGTTAACCCAATGAGATATCGGTTTGTTTTGGATCAAGTTAGTTGGATTGTAATCTTCAATCATAATATTTGTATTAAGAAAATATTGGGTTTTAGAGGAGATGTCACAAAAATTTCAAACTCTGTTGTCATAATTTCTTCGTCGAACTCGTTTCAGATGTTAGAGTGGACTCTATGGAAAGCCCTTTAGTCTAGAATCCATTCATATATATGATTGATAATATTGGAACTCATATTAGATCTAGAAATCATAAAAACTTGATAGGACACTTTGGTTCTTGCGCGATCCTCTTCATGAAGCCTCCAACTTTTGATGGTCATAATTTCTTAGTCCGAACTCCGTTTCGGATGTTCTTGGACTCTATAGAAAGCCCTTTAAGTCTAGAATTCATCATATATAGCGTGATATTGGAACTCATATTAGGTCAGAAATCATGAAAAATAGTAGGCCTTCTTTGAGTTGCGCGTAGTCACTTTGCTCATGGGAAGCCTCAACCCCGGATGAGTCATATTTCTTACGTCGAACTGTTTAGGATGTTATTGGACTCTATGGAAATCCCTTTAATTCTAGAATCCATCTATATATAGCTTAATGAAATTGGAACTCATATTAAGTTCAAAAATCACGAAAAACAGTAGGCCCTGCTGGTTCTGCTCGTAGTTACTGTTCATAGGAAGCCTTCACTTCGGAAGGTCATAATTTCTTTGTTCGAACTTCGTTTTTGATGTTCTTGAACTCTATGGAAATCCCTTTGAGTCTAGAATCCATTCATATATAGCTTTATGAAATTGGAATGATAGTAAATAGCTCATAAGCATACATGGTAACCATAGCTATTCATGCATATAATGAGATATAAAAAATGCAAATATACTAATAAATGATTGTAAATATCGCATATGATTCTGAATGTGATAATTATTCGAATATGAAATATATCTTGAACATAAATACATGGATTAATACACTTAGGAACTTTGGTAGAGGATAGATAGGCATGCCTATTAGGGAAAAACAAGTCTGCAGCATATTGATCAGTTGGCCTCGTTTTGGTCATTATAGCGCCTTCGGGCCCTTATAGATGGTCATTGTCTGGTACAATGATAACAACGTCATCGGGCCCTTATAGATGGTCATTGTCTCGCACAATGATAACAGCACTTTCGGGCCCTTATAGACCACTGTTTCGTACAGTTAGTACAGTGCCTTCGGGCCCTTATAGTTTCCTTTATCCACTTCTAAGGTTTATGCAGACATGAAACATAAAACAAATGACTTGAATATGACGTATGAAATGATATGATATGATAAGAGAAGCATAGAACCGCTATGATGACCATTATATTAATGACAAAGAACATGAAGCCAAGTGTAAAATGATAAGAAATGAAACATGGTATGATAAGTAAATATGAAATATGTATAAGCATGTTTAAATGATATGATATGTTAGATATTGTATGCATGTGTATAGAAGTGTATTAGGCCCTTATTGGGGTCATCCATATGTATTAATTCGACTAAGCTATAAACCTTACAGTGTTTCATCCGTGTAGGTACGGGAGCGAAGCGAGAAGTCGGACCTCCACATCGGTAACGAGAATGACACATTTACTAGGTGCCCACTAAAGACCTTTTGAGATTTATTTTGTATATGTTTTGTTTTGTAAACAATGTAAATATTACCAAATGTTGAACACTTCCATATATGGAGTTTGTATATATATTGTAATCCTTGCTACAAAATATGGCTGGTGAAATGTTTAATATTTTATATGAATGAGCAAGCTTAAAAAGTTATAAGTTAAAAAAATAAAAATCAGCTATTACCTAGCTTGACACCGGGTGGGTTGGGGTGTCACCGAGTTTAGTGGTTTAGAGCCTAGGTTTAGGCATTTAAGACAGAGTTTTAAACCTTCTAGATAGATTATAAGATAAACATGCATATGTTAAACAATGTGTTGACCTCGTGTAATGTCCTTGTGTGTTGTATGGTGGATCACCTGAAGAAAATTTGTTAACCCAAGGAATAAGAGTTACGCCTCGAGCCTTCATAAAGTAATGCACTAATGAGCCCATGCAGTTTCTCACGAGAATATCGCAGACATGGCTCTCAGTATTGATAGATCAGACCATCTGCAAGCTCCAATAAACAGTAAGAAGACACGAGGAAGAGGAATCTACTGGTCGAAAGATGGAAGAGTCAGCGAAAGCCGAATTCTGGTTAGAAAAACTAGAAAGGGTATTGGAAAATGTTAGATACCCTCCCGATCAGAGAGCATCATGTGCAGTATTACTATTGCAAGGTGAGGCATATGATTGGTGGAAACTGGTGCTCAAAAGTCCAGGATTCCAAATCCCATGATACGGGAATTCTTAATCCAAGAGTTCGTGGCAAAGTATGTTACAAACATGTATGTATGGAGCCCAAGTGAAAATCAGCTCAATATGAAGCAAAGGAACTTATCTATGGCTGGAGTATGGAGAAAGAGTTCATCCATCCCAACAAATATGCACTGAAGCTGGCCCTCAATCGAGGCATTTTTGCAGTAATTTGAAGATGGGCTGCCATGATTCCATCAAGAGGTACTTAGCACCTGTGACTTCTCCTCCAACAGGTGAACTTTTATCACTGTCCTAAGCCGCAATGAAAGTGGAGAGACTAGAAACCAAGAAAGAAAGAAAAGTCTCAAAAGAAGTTCTCAGCGAGCCTCCTCATTCCCTTCTCAAAAGAGCTAGAGATGTTCAAGCCAGTTAAGATGGTTCTACACAAGAGGTAGAAGACAGGGAGGTACAACAGTATCTAGTGCGGGTAGAGGTGCTTTAGTTAGAAAGGGAGAAATCCCGGAGTGCACTTGTTGCCATAGACAACACTGGGTGTTTCTGCGGGTGCTATCGACGTGGTGAGGGTGTTTCCGTGGGAAGCCTTACATTTGATAGCACAAAGGTCCCCGAGAGTCGTGGGATAATAGAAGTCAACAAGAAAGTGGCAGAGAAAGATCTGGGGCACCACTTTCGACTCACTTACTCCAGGTGAAATGTGAGGTACCCATCTCAAAGATACAGGACGAGGAGGCATAGTTTTAGAGACAAAGGATCGTCCATGCCTGGCGCGACCTCAGCACAAGCATATGCTATGAAGGCCTGATAGACCAAGATGCTCCCGAGGTTACAGTTGGTATATTCTTTATATGATATTGAGATGCCATTGATTTATCTTGATCTACTTCATTCATGTGTGTGCATGAGCATGTATTTGACATACATTTCGGATGGAGAAATTAGCATATGACATGCATGTGACTAGTCCGTCAGCAGTCACGCTAGTGTGAAGATGATACTGTAAATTGCCCCATTGTTATACAAGCAAGAGAGTTTCACGATTTGATAACCCTACCATTTCGAGAGTTCGACTTGATTCTCCGGAATGGATCGTCGACTAAACACCGAGCCATCGCTGATTGTGGACAAACATGAGTGTCAAGATACTCTTATCGGCTTAAGGTGATAATAGATGTGGCATTAGATCTCAACGTAATGTCCAATGTGTGATCTCAACAGAAGGCAAGGAGATTTATAAGAAAATGATATTACATTCTAGTTCTTATTACTGACTCTACAGAGTCAAGTCGACGTGGAAGAGATTCCAGTAAGGAACTTCCCGATGTACTCCTTGAAGAGTTACTAGGAATTTTTGAGAGGAGGTGGACTTATCCATAAAAATTATGTCAGAATGTTCTCATGTCTAGGCACCTATGTGATTTGCTCCATGATTTAGAGCAATCTTAAATGCGGAGTTGTTACCCAAAGCCATTTCTATCCTCATAACCGCTAAAATGGCACCCCAAAGACAAAAAATTAAGCTCCAATGGAGGTGGCATCAAAGGTGCCAAAATGCCATCCAGGGTTTTGGGGTGGCATATTTGGCAACTTTGGAGAGAGAATGGAGAGGTTGCAAATAGCTACGCGCTACCGTATCTCCTAACAACTATATTTCATCCCATATTCGCAAGTTTAATTATATTTTTAATAAGAAACATTGAATTATTGTGTCACCCCGCTTTGGCACTTCCACCATTGAGCCAAACACTATTCAAGGGTGCCAAAGATCGTTCAGAGTTGCAAAATGGCATTTGATTATCCCATTTTTACCACCCATTGAGTTGCTCTTAGTTAGAGTTAAAGGTTCATCTTACAAGATTTAGATAAAGGGCTCAGGAGGACTCCAAGAGCCATTGGGTGCACCTCGTTTTATTTGTGAAAGTTGAAAGAGATGGCAATTTCATGATGCATCGACATCGGCAGATCAATAAGGTGAAAGTGAAAACAAGTGTATCATTGTTGAGAATCAAGATCTTTCATCACCGAAGACGTGGTGTTCTTTCTAAGATCGACTATGACTGATATTATCACGAGAGTAAAGGATATGCCAAAGATTCATTTAGAACCCCGATATGGCCACGAGTTTTTGGTAATGCCATTTGGGTTGACTAATGCACCTAAGCAAAGATTCATGGATTTAATGAATAGGTATTCCTCAATCTTATCCGACCGCTTAGGCACTCCTACTGATGACATCCCGTGTATTCGAAGGATGCATAGGAACATGAACAACGTCTGAAAATAGTCTTACAGACGCTAAGAGAAAAGAAGTTATATGCTAAGCTTCCAAGAAATGTGATTTTTGGTCAGAGGGAAGTTTCCTTCAGTCATAATGTGTCAACTGAGGGTAGTATCAAAGTCGACCCTACAAAGATCGAGGCCATTGCACTGGAAACCACTTCGAAATGTAAACCGAGGTGAGAAGCTTCGGGCCTAGCGGTGTTATTATAGAAGACGAATAAGAGGCTTTTCTCATTATAGCTCCGTCACCAAGTTACTTCCAGAAAGGGACAGCTGAGTGGCTGCACAAATGTTAATAGTTTTAAACAGCTTGAAAGGGATGTTGTCAAGCACCAAGACGACGTAGCCTACTGGAAAAGAGACCTCAGATAGCATGCTTCGTGCATTGGCTCGGGATGTAGCACGCAAGATGGGAAAGTAGCTATGTATGCCCCGAGTAGAAAATGATTTATAAGCTATTTTCGAAAAGATTGACCGAGATTTGATTATAATGGAGCCTCATATTCAATTGAGTATTATATTGGATTTGAAATAAAATGATAGTAAATGCTCAAAATGATACCAAGTTACAAGATAGTTCGCTTAGTCAAGATTGTTAGTAATAAAGTAGTTTCAGCCTATCAGATGGACATGTATTTTCGACTATTTATGAGAATTTATTATTATAATGATTTGCATGTTATTATATAGGTACTAGCTACATATACTTATTCTAATAAAAGTCTAATATTTATATAAGTGGGAATAAATAGCATTTAAGATTAGTATAAGTTTGATTGATATTCACGGGATGAATATGCACAGAGATACAAATCAAATTTATATCTATTTGTTGAGAATAAATATCAGACAAGACTGGCTCGAGATTAATACATGGATCAAAGTCATAAGTTAATTCCTAATAGTTGTGTCATTAAACTTTGACTCGAGATCGCTATAGTTCTTAACATAAGGAATATTGTGTTTTGATATAATCAAACGTCATTTTTAATCTAGATGACTATAAGGTTATACTTGAAACATAATAAGAATTATGTAGTGAGATATGAGCGATTAAGATGGAATTGTCCTCTTATTATAAGAGAGATATCTCCGGGGTCCCCCGACAATCGAGACTCCAGAAATGCATGGTCGTGCTCAAAATGAATCACGAGATCAATGTCATTTGTTTAGTCACCTAATCAATTTCGAGTAATCAAAGATAGAACGATATAAGGTCGACTTTGTCCATGCCTTATATTCTATTAGATATCATGAGACAAAAGGATTATGTCATTAGCTATATTAAGGTTGTCTCGATCATGAGCTTTCTATCTAACTTGGTAGTCATAATGTCTCGCTAGAGGCCACTTATGACTCGGTAGGATCAAATGTACTTCTGTGCCTCCACGCTCAATGTTAATTGAACCCATAGTAATGCACATTAAGAAATCCAATAATAATCTGCTATGGTTTTTCACTCTCTCGTAGTAATTTAAAATGATTTAGATTATTTTAAATTACAAATAACAAATTAGTTGTTATTTAAATCTGAATTAATTTTCGAGAAAGTTTAAATTGTGGATTTAAAATAATAACAAATAATTAATTTGTTATATTTTCTTATTGGATAAGGAAATAATCTGTTAAGGATTTGAATTTAAATTGTTATTATTTAAAAGAGTTTTAGATATATAATAATATAAAATCCGTTTTTGACTTAAACCCTAGCAGACTTATATAGATATATATGTGAGACATATATATTTCTAGGGTAGTCGCCTTTTTACTCTAAGAATAACCAAAACATAGAGAAAGAAAAGAAAAACCCTAATTTCGTTTTGAGAAGACGAACCTGAACTAGCATTCAACAAGATCGTTCATTATTTGTTCGTGTGTGGATACTTCTTTCAGGTGAGGGTGGCTCTTTTCGTAGTGCAAGGCAAAGACTAAGATCCGAATAAACCAAGACGCAGACTTTGATGGCTCACGAATCGATCTACAAGAGGTGTCATTAATTCTTCCTTCGGTTTTTTATGAAACGCATGTGATCCTTGGTGGGTTAAGGGATAAAAAAAAACTTTAAATTCCGCTGCATTTATGTTCCAATCAGATTGGATATTCTGCCCGTAACCCAACAAGTACTGGAGACATGACCGATTATGCCATAGATGAAAGTGGAGGTTTATTGTACAAGAACAAATTATGTATACCGAATGTTATGGATTTGAGAAAGAAGAATCAACAATGAGGGTAATAAAGACTCTCACTTTTCAATTCAGTAATTTCGAGGATGAAATTTATTTTAAGGTGAGAGTCAGAATACCCCAAATTATACCGACATTTATAACATCTTGTGGTATAATAAAAGTAAATGTATATTTTTCCTGAATAAAATAATACTAAAAATAAAATAAGCAAAATCCGAAATTAATACAAAAGTCAAGGGTAAATTGGTAAATTATCAATTAAATACCCAAATGACATAAGAACAAAAGATTGTATGCCAAGGTAGGAATTTGAATAAGTGGTTGCAAATGTATGTGGAGCTAGGGACCAAAATGCAAAAGGAAAATATTAAAATCAATATGATAAAAACTAAAATAAATATCTCATTTGGTCTCGAGATAGGTAAAAACTGACAGAGAAAAGAAGAGAGAAGTATAAGGGAAGAAATAAGAAGAGGGAGAAGAGAAGGAAGTTACAAAGATCAAAGGTATGGAAAAGTATGGTTCTCAGGAGTGGAACTTACTAAGTTTTGTATGGATTTTTGTATGGATTGATATGGTTTTGGGTATGGATTTCCTCCTTGAGTTAGGGTGTGAGGGTTAAAGAGTATGAATATTTGTCGGGAGTATGAACTTGTTAAGTTTATGGAACTCAGAGGGAAACTATGATTTTGGTATGGATTATCGGACTCGACTTTCGTATGGAATTGTTTTGATGAAGAAGAAACCATAAACCCATTTTTTTACACTCGCCTGGTGTTAACCTACTTGGTATATTGCTGTGTTTTTGACTCTTAATAGCTGATTATAATCCTTAATCGAGGAATACTTGTATTAAGAAAATATTAGTTTTAGGAGATGTCAGCTAAAATTTCTCCAACTTCTAGATGGTCATAATTTCTGTTCGAACTCCTCACAATGTTCTTAGACTCTATGGAAATCCCTTTGAGTCTAGAATCCATCCATATATAGCGTGATAATATTGGAACTCATATTAGATCTAGAAATCACGAAAACAATAGGCCCTACTGGTTCTGCTCGTAGTCACTCTTCATGGGAAGCCTCCAACTTCGGATGGTCATAATTTATTCGTCCGAACTTTGTTTCGAGGCTCGACTCTATGGAAATCCCTTTGCCCAAAAATCCATCCATATATAAATTGATGAAATTGGAACTCATATTAGGTCTAGAAATCACGAAACGGTAGGTCTGGTTCTACTCAGAAGTCACCGGCTCTCATAGGAAGCCTTCAACTTCTGGACGGCCATAATTTCTTCTTATCCGGACCCCGTTACGTTCTTGGACTCTATGGAAATCCCTTTGAGTCTAGAATCCATCCATATATAGCTTGATGAAATTGGAATGATAGTGAATAGCTCATAAGTATACATGGTAACCATAGTTATTCATGCATATAATGAGATATGAAAAATGCAAAGATATTAATAAATGATTGTAAATATCGCATATGATTACCGGATGACAATAATTATTTGGGAATATGAGATATGTACTGAACATAAAATACACATGGATTGTCTGCTTAGAACCTGGTAAAGGGATAGATGGGCATGTCTATTAGTGAAAACAAGTCTCGGTGAGCACACGATCAATGACCCCGCTTTCTTTTGGTCACTCACACAGCGCCTTCGCCCTTTATGACCATTGTTTCAGACAAGAGTACAAATACTTTCAGCCCTTATATTCCTTTATCCACTTCTAAGGTTTATGCAGGCATGAAACATAAAACAAATGACTTGAATATAATGTATGAAATGAAATGATATGATAAGAGAAGCATTGCACCGCTATGCAATGACAAGTATATTGTGACAAGAACATGAAGCAAAGTGTAAAATGATAAGAAATGAAACATGGTATGATAAGTAAATATGAAATATGTATAAACATGTTTAAATGATATGATATGTTAGATGTGTATGCGTGTGTATAGAAGTGCGATGACCCTTATTAGAGGTCATCCATATGTATTAATTCCCACTAAGCTATAAGCTTAGTACGGGTGTTTCATCCATGTAGGTATAGGAGAAGCATAAACGAGAAGTCCAGACACTCCACATCAGCAACCAAGGCCAACACACTACTAGGTGCCCACTAAAGACCTTTTGGTCTATTTTTGTATATGTTTTGTTTTTGTAAGCAATGTAAATATTGTAAATGTTGAACACTTTTATATATGGAGCTTGTATATATTTCTTAATCCGCTGCTACAAAATATAGTACAAGTTAAATGTTTAACATTATATGAATGAACAAGCTTAAAGGTTATAAGTTAAAAAAATAAAAGAAAAAAAATGACACCCTCGCTTGACACCAGGTGTTGAGTTGGGGGCATCACAATTCTATTACTAGAATGGGTATTTATAGTAAAATAAACCTTTTTTTATTAAATAGGAAGGATACATTGCAGATACATGATATGAATACAAGCAACCATTTTTGCTACTCTTGAACCTTAATCATGATAATCTCTCTCAATCTTCTTTACCAATCTCTTATATATAGGCTTCATTAATAAATGAACCATGACTCATGATTTTACATGTAGGGAATGCTAATGTAATACAACTGCTTTCCACTGTTAAGCCCGGTCCTAGTCCAAACAAAACACCCCACTCTAATCCACAATTGCTAGAATTTTTCTTCTTGATAGACTTTTCATCTCATCCATAACAAAGAACACGCATGAGCTCACAATGTTTCCATACTCACTTAGCACATGTCTACTCATTTTGAGCTTTTCCTCTTTTAAATTGAGTTTTGCTTCAATTTGATCAAGAATCGCACGACCACCTGGATGAACAATGTAAAATAACGAGTTCCAATCACTAATACCAATCGGACCAAAAGCTTCAACCATGCATTTCTCTATGTTATCAGAAACCATGTGTGGCACTTGATGAGCCAAACTAATAAGAAGACCCATTTCACGGACATGTCCTTGGATTCCATCTTCTGTATCAGGAATAAATGTTTGGTTTGCTGAGATAAGTTGAAATAGTGGTCGTTCGATTAAGGTATCTGGATCTGATCCCACGATACCAAACTCATACTTCCATCACTCAAAAAGGGCTTGACCTACTAGACAATCTAATTGAGTTTCTAAAGGTTCACAAAAAGTTATTGTCGTCATCTCAGAGCATACTATAAGAACTCGAGCACCTCGTGATTATTTCGCCAGCTGCATCTTTAGCACCAAGGGCCAGACTTCCAACAAAGCAACCTTGAAGGCACAACATCACTCGTTTGATAGTTGTTTCAAGGCCCAAGATCTTAGCAAGTTGATAATCTGCACATGGCATGTGTAAGCTCGTGCTAGTGCAAAATACAAGATGTGTGATCTTTGATTTGGGTTGACCCCATTCTTCGATGGCCTTTAATGCTGCTTTCTTACCAAGCTTTGGTGTCTCAATATTCACAATATCTAGACGAGCACTCAAGGATGAGGCATTGTAGCTCCACATATCAGGATTTTGGTTAATAATTTCTTCACTCAAATGCATGTAACGCTTTTTAATCATTGTTTTTTCACCTGTCAGTAAAAAAACAAAGAAAAAAAAATTAAATAAAAAGACTCTTAAGTGGGCTTTTGCAGGGAATAGGGTGTACAAATACGCTCGAGTTTTATGAATATGTTTGGAGGCAAAATAGGATACGCATGTAAAACTCGGCATTTATACACCTTATCCCGTTTTTGCAGCATATTATAAACTTACAAATGCGCTTAAACTTTTCTTTTAATTGGGTCAAGTGCTCGCTCTTGGTGGCCCGAAAATAAAAATCAGGGAAATCAGCCTGGCGGAAGCAGTTGACCGGAAGTGCTGTGCCGATGGCCAGAACAGTGGCCGGACCTCGGGGACGCTGGTCATTATTCCTCATGATTTGCTCCCCCTCCCCCCTTGACTACTTACTAGAACTCTGCTTATGAAACTTAAAATTACCTGGAAAGGAAATGAAAGGAAAATATGGAGATTTCTGTTAATGGAAAGGAATATATATAACAATTCGTGGGAGGGGTTTGTGAATTCACGTAGATTAATTTCTTGCTACTATTTACGTTAGTCTTTAAACAGGATGTTTCCGACAACTAATAAAAAAAATAAAAAAGAATCTTGAAAAAGTGTGATTTGAAAAACTAATCTCAAGTCTAGTTTTCTTCGCATAAGCTTGACACATAAGATTAAACTTTAAAAAATGGGTTTTAATAGTTAAAAAAGCTGCGAGAAAAGTTATTTAGAAGGTATATCTTCAAATGACACTTTTAGTTTTTTTATTTTTGGAAAATGTATTTTTAAAAGACACTTTCAATATAACAATTTAGAAAGTGTATCTTCAATTTTTTTATTTTTGGAAAGTTTCCTTTAAAATGCATTTTCAATATAAATTCAAAATTAAAAAATTATAAAGGTGTTTATTCAAAAGACACTTTCAATATAACATTTCAATAATTTAAAAAATGTTTTTTCAAGAGAAACTTGTAGTCTAAATTTAAAATTTTTCAAAATTATGAACGTATTTCTTCAAAAGATATTTTCAATATAAATTAAAATTTTTCAAAATTATGAAGATGTAACTTCAAGATACATTTTCAGTTTACATTAAAAAAATTTAAAATCAAAGAAAATATAATTTCAATGTAGAAAGTCTCTTCAAGAAACACTTTTACACTTTTAGCTCCCATATATAAAAAATTATATTAGATTAAAGAATATTTCTAAACATTTTCTATTCGAAGAATTTTTTTTTTTTTTACACTAAATATCTAAAATGCCTGTCTATAACAAGGTGGGTAGTCACCTGCCCCAACCCCCGCTCTAAATGTTAACAAGAAAAACCTTCCTAGAAATTATGATGCTGAGGTATGATAGGCAAAAATTTATTCATATCTTATAAGCTGTACTAGGTATGGTACTGGGTTTATTCCAAAAAAGGAAAGGTATGGTACTGGGTTAGGTTTTTGAGTGTCTCCACTCCTAATTAATAGGATGAGTATGGTAAATATTTAATCAAGTTTTTAGTGGTTGGGCTTAGGGAAAATATATGCCCCTAATTATTTTTGTTTCAAAAATTATTTCTTTTGCAGGTATGTAGAGTCACAACCATCCGTTAACGCCCCCTTCTTGATTAAATCCTAACTTTACCAGTGCCCGTTGTTATCACTTAGTTGTCCCTTTAAATTAATGTCTGGACTTCAAAGTTGATATTAGGAACATATGTTATTTATATATAAATTTGTTTTCTCATTTTTGCATTGCTTTTAATTAAAAAAGGGATGAAAAAGGAAAAACAAAATACAACAATTCTATAATAAAAGAAAAAAAAAAGCTGACTCCAACAACATAACAAAGAACTTAGAAAATCTTTAATTTTTCTTGTTCATACCTAAAAAAATAAAGAAGCTCAATAGGTAGGGTAGGCCTTTATTCCACCAATATAACTCAGTAAACTATAACTAAAAAGTAGCGAATCAAAGTGTGTTTTTCATTAGTATTAGTTTATACAGGTAAACTTAGATGAAGTTGTTTAATTAATTCTTTGACAGTAGTTATTTCATTAATTGTTCTATTGATAGCGAGTTGATTTATTTCAAAGTTGTTGAGCCCTAACTACTTAGATTTAAGAATACTCATGAGATTTTCTAATGTATATCCTAGTTTTCCTTAAAAAAATTTCCCAAAATGCCACTGATTGTTTATTATTGTAGTCACCTTTCTTAGCTCTATTAAAAAAAGTCACAATCAAATTAAAAACTTCATTATGTAAGTTAAACGCATGGCTCTCTCTCGTAACTTTTAATAGGAAAGGCATAAGAACTACGATAGTAAACGCCATGTATTTTTGATCAAAGAAAATTTTAGGACAAAGTGGACATACGTGAAAACCTCACGACATTCACACTTTATCTCTAACTATTTATAATATACGTAAGTAAAACACTAAAACACAAGAGAATTGATATGATCAACTAATGAAACTATTTCCCACATACATAGATTATCATTTAAGTAATAAGTTCAACCCTGTACACTCTCTATTGATGGTAGAATTAGTTTAAACCTTATAATCCAACAAAAAGTAAGTTGAGGAAACACAATTTATGGCAAGGCCTTGACATAATAAAGAGGTGTACAAAAAAATGAGAGAAGTGAAAAAAAAAAAAAAAACTATGTCTAACAAGATCAACAATAAAGAGGATAAAAGAAAAATGAATATTATAAGTGTAAAAGAAATAATAATATGAATAAAAAAAAATTGTATATATTTAAAATGAAATTCAATAACTAAGAATTATTTAAAGTGGATATATTTTATATTTAAAAATTAATTATAAATATATAAGAGTATTTTATTGCATCATCTTAATAGGTCCACCATGTGCGGGTAGATCAGCCTACCCACCATAATAATAACTAACAATAAATGAGATTAAATGATTCAGCCGCCCACTCAAACATCTATAGAGTTAGCTGCCCTGCCGATAGTGCAGGCAGGCCACGCTGTGCCACATTATAAAAAGGGAACAAGCCCCATTTTATAGTGGACTCCTTTAAAATAATAAAATATTATATATTTATAATTTATAATTAATTAAATATAATAAAAATTCGCTGTTAGTCAGCCTCAAAAAACTCAATGCTAAACGAATAAAGTTCTTTCAAAAAGACTCCCACTTTAAATACAATAGCCAGTTCTCACACGGGCCCCACTTCACAAACGAGCATGCCTTTTCGCAAACTCTTCAAATTGTCGACATTTCGATGGCGACTTTATTTTTTAAAACACTCTTTCAACATCTGAGTTTCTTCCAAAAATATTAGTATTTTCCGAAAAATTAGAGTTCCTCCTTTTTTGTCAGATAAAAAGCAAACAGATAAAAATCTTCAAGAATCCGATCATAAGTATGAAATAATTTATTATTATTTTAACGTATTTTTATTTCGATTATTTTATATTTATCAAATAATAATTTTGTTAGTTTTATATTTTTATTATGCAAAGCCAATTCGAAAAAAAGAAGACATGTTCGCTTGATCAAATTTATCAAGATTCTCTCTAATGTGTTCCGCATCATTATTAATTCAATTTAAAGTTTGATCTTGAATTGATATTGAATTGAGTTATTATGTCTACTGTGAAAAGATTCGTTCTGGATATGAAAAAGAAAGAAGAAAAGAAAATCGAGGAGTTTTACTAACTTCAAGTGAGCTACGACAAATTTCTTAGTAATACAAGTAATGTTAACAAGGAAATATATGAGAAGGTTCAAGATGAAAAAGATATTAATGAAGAGGGTGAGAATTTAGTAAATAAAGAAGATTTTGATGATTGTGAACAAGAAATTTTGAAGAATGTGGAAAATAGGAATGAGCAAAGATGATAATTTGGAGGAGGCCATGAATGAACAACAAGATGATTTAGGATACACACAAGGTTCCTTTGCCTTGTGAGACATAGCATCCGTGAACTAAAATTATTCATCAAAATTTAATGCATATGTTATCAAAAGAGGTCATTCTAAAGTAAAGTGGATAATTTCTAAAGACTCGTAAAAAGTATTTCTTTTCTACATTACACTCAAGTATTTATCAAATGGTGAGAAATATCATTTTAAAATGGTCAGTTTACCTAATTCCTTACTGATAAAGTATTTTGCTTTTGTTGTAAGTTATTTAAGCAAGAGGAAAAATATTTTCAATTAGCTAATGAAGGAACTAATGATTGGAAAAATACGCTTTATAGCCCGCAAGTCATGAAACTAGTAATGAGCACATGCGTAACAGAGAAGATGGATTGAACTCAGAAGGAGATTACAAAGAATTTGACAATTGATAAAGCATTACAAGATCAAATCAACAAAGATAGAGAACATTATAGAGTAAGTTTTTGTGAGAATAGTTTATGTTGGCACTTTGCAAGAATAATTTGACATTTCATGGAGTACTGAGAAAATTTATGAAGAAAATAATGGAATTTTTGGGGTATAATTGAAATGATTGCCGAAGCTTGATCCAATAATGAAAGAACACCTCCGACGGATTCAGGAAAAGGAAATTTATTATCATTATCTTAGTCACAAAATTCAAAATGAATTTATACTTATGCTGGCCGGTGAAATAAAGACTGAGATTATTAAAAAAGTTAGAGAAACAAAATATTTTTCAGTTATACTTGATTGTACACCAGATATAAGTCATGAAGAACAAATGTCTCTCACAATATGTGTGGATGTCTCTAAGTCCAGCTTAAGGTAGAAGAGTTTTTTTAGAATTTCAAAGTGGAGGATACCTCAGACAAGGATTATTTGATGAATTAATAAATGCTTTAAGAACACTTAAACTGATCTTCGGTGATTTAAGAGGTCAAGGTTATGATAACGGTTCGAATATGAAAGGAAAACATAAAGGTGTACAAAAAAAAGTATTAGAAGTAAATCCAAGAGCTTCTACACACTATGTGGTTGTCATAGTCTTAATCTTGCACTTTGTGATATGACAAATTCTTGTCCAAAGGCTAAATCTTTTTTTGGAATTGTACAATGCATATATATATTGTTTTCATCTTCTACAAAAGTCATTTAAAATTTTGAAAGATAATGTAAAATGTTCACCCTTGCCGCTTATCACGACACGTTGGGAAAGTCAAGTTGAATGTTAAGGCAACAAGATTTCAAGCTCCAAATTATTTGCTTTAACTCTACTTAAGAGAAACAAGTGACGATCCTAAGACATTCGTGATACAAGTTTATTTGTCGTATATCATGGATTCCGAATTTTATTTGGCATGGTTATTTGGTACAATATTTATCCGCATTAATAGAGTGAGCAAATGTTGCAAAGAAGACATAGTTATTGATGCTACTATTAGTCATTTGAAAGCACTTATTTCTTTCTTTGAGACCTATAGAGAACCGGATTTGAATCGATAATATCATAAAGAAATTGCCGCCGATGAAAATTGAACCTACATTTTGTGAAAAGCGTATTATTTACAGAAAGAAACAGTTTGATGAAATAAGCAAGAAGATTCAAATTAAGAATCTTATAGAGTTGATTATTTCTTATATATAGTTGATCGTTTATTTCTTCACTAATAGTAGATTTAATGAATTTAAAAATAATGTAAGATATTTTTGGATTTTTATTTGATTTATACAAGTTACATATTGGTGATGATGATTGTTTCAAGTCTTATCGTGATAAGCTTGAAAAATTCTTGTGAGACATAACATGACTCATATTGATGGGGATGAGTTATTTCGAGCTAAAGATTGTGAGAAAGTGCTACCAAAGGAGCATCAAAAGAAAGAATCAGCGTTAGACTATTTCAAAATGACTGATTCTCGTTTTCCAAATGTATGGATTGCTTACGTAATACTATCGACTACACAGCCATAAATTGGCTCTCGTTGCAGTTAAGTTTTTCAAAGTTGAAGTTAATCAAATCATACATTTGATCAACAATGTCATAAGAAAGATTGAATGAATTGGCTATACTGTCTATTGAAAAACATATGCTAGAACAAATTGATTTTAATAGTTTAATTATTGATTTTTTATCTAAAAATACTTGTAGAATAAATCACAAAGAATTTTTTATGTAATGTTGAATATATTTGTTCAATAAAAAAATTTATTTTTAACTTATATATATATATTTATTTATAATAGGGCCCAAAAATAGCCTAGTGGCCCTCATAAAGTTGTATGTCTTGCAACAGAGTCCCAATAATTCTAATATAAAAATAGGTTTAAACTTATTTGAACTTGTTTTATTTTTCTCGTTATTATATAAGGATTAAAAAATTAAAAAATATGTAAAATTATAAGGAATTTTATTACATTTGTGATATTTCATTTAAAAGGCGTGTCATAGATTATTTTAGGAGTTTTAGACATAAATAATTTTTTTGAAAAAAAAAATTATGTTATAGACAACAGTAATTGGACTTAAAACCATCAAAAGTCATTGTCATGGATAATAACAATTGGGTTTTGTCAAATACAACTGTTCATGACAACGGCAAATGGATTTAAATATTTAAACTTATTATATTAAAACTATTAAAAGCTGCTGTCATAGATAGCGGTATTTGTATTTGACAATTTATGAATTCCAATTACCGCTGTCCATGACAACATCATTACTCTTTACTTTTGTCTTTAATTCGTTTCCAAACTAATTTAATAATTTTTTTTTTCAAAAAAATTATTTCTGCCTAAAACTCTTATTCTAGCTTAAGGCACAACCTATCCTTAATTACATCGGCTCACCTTCCAAGATATGACCAATGAACTGGTTCGATTCTACATGATTTCAAGGAGCAAATTTTTTTGCAAAAAAAAAAAAATTCAGTGAAGGCACATGTCCCCGAGCCTAATTACTCCGCTAGTATAATATATATATATATAAATATAATAGTTGAATTAGTGAAAATACTATGCTTCACAATTGTTTTCATTGTTAGTATTTCCATACTACTTAATGTGCACTACATATCTAGAGCTTTTTTTTTTCTTTTAAATTTGATCAAGAATTGCTTGATCTATAGAACGAATAATGTAAAATAATGAGTTCTAATAATTAATATCAAATGGATAAAATTCTTTATGATATTAGAAATACATGTTTTAGGCCAAATTAATAACAAGCCCCATTTTATAGGCATGCCCTTGAACTCTACCTTTTATGCCTTGGTTTGTTTGAGATGAGTTGATGTAATGGTCCTTCAATTAAGAGATCCCATAGCATTTTCAGCCCCCATCACCAAAAATGACTTGGCCAACTGGACAATCTAATTCTAAGAAGATTCACAAAAAGTTAATATCATTATTTCAATACATGGAAAATAGCAAAAAAAAAAAACAAAAAACAAAAAACAAAAAAACAAAAATCTGAACTTAAGCGAATTTTACATTTATATTCTGTACTATAAATTTTGGCATTTAAATGCACGAAAGTTTCATTTTAATTTCACTTGTCAAATCAGCATCATTGTGAGAAAATAATTCAAAAAAAGGAGACAAAAAGTTGGTATACCAGCTGGCAGCTGATGCTCTTTACAGAAAATATTCCCATATTAGTGCATTGTAACAATACAACCACCTATAAATTAAAAAAAATTCATTTTTAAATACTTTTCAGCTCCAATTTTCTATTTAAAAATCTTCAAAATTAAAATTTAAAAATATTTTTTTAAATAAAAATAAATTATTCATTATCTCTAATTTTTTATTAAACACTTATTTTAATTTTGTAGTTAAGTCATTAAAATAAATTAGATTTTAATATACAAATATTTTTTGACAAGAAATATATTAAAATTTGATAATTAAAAGTCTAATAAAATAAGTAAACTATAAAATATAATTTTGTCAAATAATTAATAATATATTAAATAAATTTTAATAATTATATAATATATAAGTATAAAAATTATTCATTTATATATTTAACATTTATATTATTAAAATATTATAGAATCCTTGAGCCAGACTGTGCCGGGATCAGGACCCAAAACCTCTAATTGATTTTGCGATTTTTGAAATGGCGGCCTGCTGTCCAAATAATCTTTTAATAATAATATATATATATATATATATATATATATATATATATATATTTTTTTTTTTTTTTTTTTTTTTGAGAAAAATATTTTTATGAATTTAAAATATATAAATAAATAATTTTATATTTTTATATATTCTATAAAATTTAAATATATAAATATAGTATGTAATTATTTTGATAAGAATATATTTTATATTTTACCTATTTTATTAGAATTTTAATTATCAAATTCTATTATATTTGTTGTCAAAAAGATAATTTTATATTAAAATCTAATTTATTTTAATGATTTAAATACATATGAAATTAAAATAAATTCTTAATAAAAAAAATTAGAGATAATGAATAATTGATTGTATTTAAAAATAATTTTAATTTTTAATTTTGTAGGTTTTTAAATAGGAAATAGGAGATGAAAAGTATTTAAAAAAGATTATTATTTTTTAAAATTTATAGGTGGTTGTTTTGTTATTTTCCTCTTTTTTTTTTTAATTCTAAATACTTCTACAAATAAATTTCATCTATCAAAATGTTTTCGTGCCATTAATAATATGACATCTCAAATTATATATTTACATGATTATAAAATCAATTTATAAATGCAAACACATACATTAATTGAAAACTCAATGTATTAAAGATTATAAAGAAAATCAAATACAATTAAAGATTATGAAGAATGTTATTTAGCTCATTGAAGCAATTGTTATTTAGATAATTCAAAACTCCTATTGTCAAAGGGAGGGAGGGAAGTTGAGTTTTAAATAACAATATAAAGAAAAAGGAAAATTAAAGCTAACAATTAATAACGTTTCACGTGATTTTTAAACGATTCCTAAAACTCTATGTATTTAGATGATTCCTTCCCTATTTTGTTTTTATGAAGAATCGAATCTAGTCTCTTCCCTATGCCCTACCCTACCCTACCCTACCCCTAACGACTGAACGACAAAATTACTAAAACTAATCATGTTATTAGCATTAGAATTCGGGTTCATTATTCATGGAAAGAAAGAGATTGAGATTTTTGGCTTGTTTTTATTTTATTTTATTTTTTTAACTTTTTCATGATTTATTATTGAATTTTTGAATTTTTTTGTTGAATAGAACAAACCAAAATATTTGACTTTTTATTTATTCTTTTCTTGAATGTTTTTTTATTAAGAAAAAATTAAATATTATAATATAAGAAAATCATATTCTTTATGATTCAATTGAAACTCTCATAATCTCTTTAATGCTAATTAAATAAACACACGCACACATACATAAACATATATATATAAAATAAAATTTTTATTTCAAAATTTGAAAAAAAATAAAAAGTTGATTTAAAAAAAAAAATCAAACAATTAAATACTTAATCTTATTAAACACTGTTGAGAACAAAAGTTCTATTCATCGTTTAAGTAAAAAAACCTAACACAAATTAGTTAACAAACCTGTTAAGGTGACCTCACAGTCTGAGTGCAGGCATGTTAGTATATATAATCTGAGAAATTTGGTTAGAAATAAATGCAAGTAGCAATACAACTTGAAAACAGAAATGGATCGAAATCGTCTCTTTTGAATAAGGCCATTGTCACCAATAATCACCACAGGAGCATCCCCCATTGCTGAAGTGATGGAATCTATTAGCATCTCTCACTATGATTTCTCTATTCACTATCTTTGATATGTATTTACTCACTATGTGGCAGTCTCTGCATACACGAAGATTCTTAGTGATTCTAATCAAGCTTCCAGCTGCTGTGGTTAAAAGTCCGAAGGCGATCGCCAGTCTTTCGCTGTGACCCCATAGCAATCTCACTTTCATTTGTCATCACGTCACGAAGAACACAACTGGTATCAGGTACATAACCAGAAGCCTCCACAGCTGATCTTAAACTCCCCAAGAAATGGTGAATTTCTTCCCATTTTGGGTGTGAATCATCTCCTGCAAAAAATGCATGAACCTGGTTTCCCACTTCAATTAGTATATACCTGTGTTTTTCAGCCCATGTTTCCTCATTAGGCTTCGGATGTAATCTACCTTCTCCCATCTCCTTGCTTCACCATATATGTTTGACAGCATAATGTAAATTCCTGGATTCATGGGGTTCAGAAAGCAGTCATCAGCAGTTTGTATGCCCAAATCGATTTCCTTGTGAGTTCTGCAGCCACTCAGCAATGCTTCAAGAACAGCAGTGTCTGGTTGAAATGGCATTTTTTCAATCAAAGCCTGGGCTTCTTTGAAACGGCCTGCTCGGCTAAGAAGATCCACTAAGCAAGCATAATGCTTCTCTGTTGGTCTGATGTTGTGGTCTCTTTCCAGGCTGTAGAACAGACTGATCCCTTGTTCAACCAGCTTTGAATGACTGCAAGCAGATAAAAGAGAAAGAAATGTAGTTTGATTCGGCTTTATTCCCTCCTCCATCATTTTATGATAGATGCTGACAGCTTGATAGCCGTGACCGTGCATGCCATAGCCTGTGATCATAGAGTTCCATAAGACAACATCTTTAGAGATGGATCCATTGCTGAATATCCTCTCAGCTAAGTTTATCTTTCCACATTTAGCATACATATCGACCAGAGCTGTCATGCTGACTACATCAAAAGCAAAGCCGGACCTAAGTACATGAGCATGGATGCTTCTTCCTCTCTTCAGAGAGCCCAAATGGGAACAACAATGGACTAAACTAACGAGAGTAACAGAATTGGCAGCAATCCCCTCTTCTTGCATCTGAGCAAATAATGTAAGAGCATCCTCCGCATGCCCATTTTGTGCTAACCCGACTAGCATAGCGGTCCATGTAATGACATTCCTGTCCTTCATCCTGTTGAAGACATAAGTTGCCTGCTTGAGGGAACCACACTTGGAATACAAATCAACTATTGCAGTGGACAAGATGAGGTTGGAATCAAAACTCCTAATTGCGCAACCATGGAGGATCTTTCCGATTTCCAAGTTAGCTGTTTTTGAGCAACCCTGAAGGAGGCTAACTATGGTTGCCAAATCAAAACCGCAACCACCTCTTACCAATTTATGAAAGAGGTCAAACGATTCACCCACCAGACTGTTTCGAACACACCCTGAGATCATGGCATTCCATGAAACCAAATTTCTAGTAGGCATCTTCTGAAATACCTGACGAGCGCTGTCCATGTTGCCAATTTTGCAGTACATATCAACAAATGAAGTAAGAACCAAAATATCGTTGCCCATTCCCAATCCAAGCACACACCCATGTATACATTTCCCAAGTTTCAAATCCCCAATCCCTCCACAAGCTTGGATCAAGCTGGTCATTGTTATAGGACTAGGCTTAGTTCGAGAGCTTTGCATCTCAAAGAACAGCTCAAAAGCCACATCAAAACAACCTGCCTGCACGTAACCACCGATGATTGCATTCCAGCAAACAACGTCTCTATCGGGCATTCCATCAAATACCCTTTGTGCTTCACCAATTTTATCAAACCTCACCAAAAAACTGATCATTGAACTCCCCACAAACCGGTTCTTTTCCATACCTTTTTCTACCGCACTCCTGATAATGTCCATACCCATTTCATAATTTAATGAGCTCGCACACGCCTTGAGTGCAAATGTACATGAACAACTATTAACTTCTAAATTGCGAAATCTCATCAGCCCAAACAAGTCAAGGGTCTCTCTGTGCTGCCCATTCTGCAAATACCCTCCAAGCATAGCGTTGCATAGTAAACCTTTTGGTTGAAGAAATTGATCAAACACGTATCGTGCAGCTTCCAAACTACCCAAGTCAGAGTATGCCTTAACAAGTTTTGTAGCCACAAATTGATCGTTGGACAAAGAGTTTGTGATGACTTGGGCATGAATTGACTTGACCCAATTAAGATTTTTCGACGATCCTTGCAATAGTGATAGAAATTTACGATACTGACATAGGTGGTTGAATTGGCCATCTTTGAGAGGATTGTAGGTGGAGAAGGATTTGTTGGGTATAAAATGAAATGGAGAAGGCATGAAAACATTAGATGAAATTGAAGTTTCGGTTCTAAGCACTTACTCATTCCGAATGTTTGGTTTTCATAACCTAAAAACTCATCTCACAAAGCCCAAGTACTTGGATTCTTCTCAACTGAGTTGAGTTTCGCCCGAGATTTTTTTTTTTTTTACTTAGTTTTCTTTTCTGCATATTCTCAGCAACCAAACAGACCTCAATATTAAATCACCACCATGAGCCCTCCAAAAACCCACCTCATTTAGATCCAACTTTCATTTGATTGGTGAGAATAAAGAGGAAAAGAAACCTCGATTCCCCACATCTATCTCTTTTTTTCTCCAAAATTAGAAGCACTGTAACAGAGCTATCTTAGGCAACAATCGTAAGATTGATAACTTCCGAGGATAGAAGATACTGCATACGATCATAGGAGATCCTGGTCGAATCGCCACGAATAATTATTTCCTCCGTTTCTTATCATGCAATAGCTCCATATTATTCCAAATTTCCATGACTTGAAGTAAGTGCCTTGGTGACTTTGAACCATTCTAATATGCGGAAGTTTTACAGGGCGCCAACGAAGGACACAGTTATCCTACATTGAATGACAAATTTATTTTACTAATATAGTTTTTTTAATCTTGCAAATACGTTTTAAAAGGGGTTTACGGTGGGTCATTAGAGTAGTGAAATGACTGTGGATCTTGGTGTGAAGGGGAAAGCTGGAACAACAACGGAATAAACAATGCCTAACATAATGGCCTTTCATATTACTAGTCAATAATCACCCGTCTCCTCAGGTCATTGGAGAATTAATGATCACTAATTCGAGTCTTCGTGGATCACTAAAGACCATCCTAATTGTTAATCTAGAATCTCTAAGGGATTGTTAATAACTATCACCGGCTCAATTCTCTCTCGAGGGTCATTGGAAGATTTACCCGATCATTACTTTTAGAATATCATGGAATTAATCGACCTAGACACCCATCTTTATGAAGGAAAAAAGAGCCTTGAGGAGTATCTAAGTACCAACTCTTACGAAATTTGCTATGATGTGCCTCTGCCGGGAGATGATCAAATAATCAGGAGATGATCAATGTCCAAATAAGAAAAAACTTGCTGTTTTTTATATATGGTTCAGATCATATTGTCCCTGACCATGGGTGAAGAGAGGGCTTACAAATTCCTGCAATACTAGTAATACTCAAGTACCAACCGAAAAAAATGGTTCTGATGGCAAATGTAGTAACAGAAGCTATATATATGCTATTGCATTTGCCATTCCCCTTAAGAATATGAACATAGTCTAAAGACAAAACTAATAATAAACACCTTTATAAATTTAACACATTTTACAAAAATGTACTTTCTACAAGAGGGGGGCATACTATGTCATATTATAATCTTTTAAAAACAAACCTCTCATTCCACACTCCAATGAGAGGGCTTGAAACTGTTATATCAGTTCTCATGACAATGATTTAGACCTGATGCCTTCATCAATAATGGGTGTCTTTATCCTACGCTCCCCCATGCCTACCCAATACATATATATATAATTCAAAAGATGTGGGCCTTAGGGCCTCTGGTCGCGCTCTGAGACATAAACCCAAAGATTTTATTTATTTTTATTTCAAAACAACATCTTTTCAAAGGCTGTAAACTGTAGCAGATTCTCGCTTTTAAATTCAATATTGCACTTTTGTTTTAAAAACTGCATTTTTTAACAAACTCACAGATTCATTTTGAGGAAAAATCGTGGAAAGAGTTTTTGGTCGGAGTTGGAAGATTCCTGTATAAAAACCTTCAACATTGGGATAGCTTTATCCCTTATAACACTAAATTTCCGCAGACAAGCAGGTTATGCTGAATATCGGTTTTGTGACATCAATCCGCAGCACTCATCTACCGTTATAATCAGATTCAATTTTCCATCTCCTAATATTTACGTAAGTGTTCTATTCTCGAACAACAGGTTTGATAGCCTTTATCAAGTAGAAATCAATCCAAATCTGAAACTCAGAGTTTCAACATATACAAAGAACCATTCATTTTATTATACATATAGAATATAGAATTATTTGATATGCCGGTGGCTCCTGAACCTCAGCATTGATACTACCAAAAGCTTCAAAATAAAAAAAGATGCATTTAGTATTCATAGGCTGCTTGTGGATCATATTCAAAGCTTACCGAGATCTGAACTAGTTAGCATGTCTTCTTATTCTGAACTTTTCTTCTCCCTATAGGGTGGCAGTCCCTCCTGGCTGGAACTCGGACTTTTCCTTGCAGGTGGAGCAGAGCAAACTGGTACTACTGTTCTGATTTGAACTGCAGGCGCAATGGCTCTAGGAGGCACTCTTCCGAAGTCAATTCCTTTCAGCCTGTCCAGGTGAATATGAGGAATTCAGTTCTCATTCTTGGCGCAGGCATCCTTGGACAGCCAAATTCTGTGGTCTAATCCCTGCTGAAGAAACAGGGCTGGGTGTGCCCCGTCATCACAGGAGCCGCCAGCAGATGAAGGTGGTCTAGAACTTGTGGTGTGGAACTCAATCCTGGAGGATGATAGGGTCTGGGGGCTTTGATTGCATGAGTCAAACCATGTGGCCTTTGCAACTGAACTCAATAGGCCCTAATTCAAATCCACACACTCCTATGAGAGGTCCATTCAAATTGGCCAGGTTGGTTCCTTTTGAGTTGAATCTTTCCTCCCAGCTCTTCGGTATTCTGTTTGTTATCCTCCTGAACTGGTTCCTGGTTTATGGCTTCAGTATTATTATCACCAAGAGCAGGAGAAACTGGAACATCAGATGGAGAAAACTCAGACCGTTCTTCAGTTTTCTCCTCTATCTCTTGAATGGTCACCATGGACCGGCCCCTCATTGGTTCAGGAACAGAATTGTTTGAGATAGGAATGACATCCAGAAGTGGCAATTGAAAATCTGTCCCATTGTAAGGGGTCGTTGCACTTAAGGGCACAGACAGTGATCTTGGCTAAACATAGACTGCATAAATGGAAAAAAATGAGGACTGGGTTGAGGAGCCAGTGGGACAGGAAGTGCCAACAGACGGTTTTGCAGCAGAGCTAACTGTTCTTGCTGCAATAATTGGTACATGGTCATTTCAGGGAAGAAACTAGGTTCAACCATACTTTGGTACTGCATAGAACATGAGATTGGTGTTTGCGGAGTTGAGTCCCTGCAATGGTACCAGACCTCTGCTGTCCATGTTGCCAATCATTTTTTGTTGTTCGACTTACTTGGTCTTAAACTAGCAAGAACACGTGCAATAATGACCTGCTCCTGTTCTTCATTGCAGTCAGACTCTCCATTGAAGGAGAGGAAGGTGAGCCCCGTTGAGACACTAATTGAAAATGTGTTAACTCTATAAAATGAAGAAGAATTTAGGTATGGAAGGCCCACATAAGCACAATAAATAAATCCAGGAGAAGAAAATCTAGAACAGTGAAACTAGTTTTAGAGTTAAATTTGATAACAGTAGCAGGATAGGACATACATGTAAGAAGTCCATAGGGAGAACATATGAGAGTGTACTGGAAAGAAAATTAGGAATCCAAATTAGCAGGCTTACCAGTTAGACTGTCTTCAGAGCCATACGAACAGAACAGTCCAGTGACTTGAATGACTTTCTACTGTGCATGTGTGTGAGTGCGTGTTTAATATCATATAGGACATCATGGCAAACAAATGATGGTTATTAGATGATTAGCAATAACAGAAAACAGAATCTCGGAGAGAAGTGGAATGGAAAATGAATTTAGGCAGTCAAATCCAAGTAGCTAGGATAAGGTTCAATTAAGCTTACATTCTAGAGAAAGCTCATGATTACTAATTGCAAAGAAATGAAATACATGCAAATTTCAACCATAATAATGTTCAACGCAATCATCCAACATACCTTGACACAGTGAGAAGCAAATCCACCATTTTACCTTATTAAAGATTATTTATGAGTGTATAATAGGGTTATACATTACATACATATATATATATATATATATATATATATATATATATATTGTTACTCAGTTTATTATATCAATTAATAGCAAAAATGAAAGAAAGGAGAAAACAAATTTCTTCTCCTATTCATTGTCTCTGACTTATGTAATAATAGTCAACACAAACTCTGTGCTGTAAGAGGGCCCCTGATCATATAAACACAAAGAATATAGAGAAGATGCATGCATTGTTTCACCCAGACCAAGCAATGCCTAGTAATATCATATAAAATTAGGAACACTGATAGAAGTTATAGAGAAGTGATGATGCATACATTTTTCTCTATGGCAGACCAAGGCAGTCATGGCTGTATCTTCTGAGCTTGTTTCTTTGTTTTAGAAGGCTCAGTTTCCCTGTAAAGCTCATTTCTGCTTTCTCAACTGTGCATGAAAAGACAGGAACATGGCCAGGTCCAGATCGAATAGTAGTATAAACTGGAAGGTTCAACCCAGCTCTGTGGGCAGTCTCTTGAAGCAAATTCTTGTAAACTCCAGTTTCATCCTATGCAGCAGAAAAATACAAAAGATATGATTTACCTATTACTTCTCCTCTGAGCAGTAACGAAGAATCAATTGAGATCGTGGATATACAAAATTTTTCATTTTATGATACTATAATAGTATACACATATCATATGTTAGGTAAAATCCATTGCTGAATTTCATCTGGTGCATTATATTGAAGAATAACACATCATGAAAGAGTTAATCACAAGAGACATGGTGTCCTTTATGATAAGGGAGGTGAAGATTGTTATCTTCTTTTTTGCGTTCATTTTTTTCTTTCTCCAGTGTCTTATTGTATGAAAAATTAAGTTAGAGGTTCCTTCCTGGTTTCAACCAAATATAAGCAGTGGAATCAAGTTAAGAATTCTTCATAGTATCAACAAAATACAAGTTGCCATAGATCAAGTTGAGAATCTTTTTTGGTTCAACCATGTAGAAGTTGTGTACAGAAATCATAAATGAAGGCTCATCATGGTTTACAGATTAAATGAATTTAAAAATTGATTATTAGTCGGAATATTGAGCATTAGTTCTCAATATGGTCCTCAGATGGAGATTTTAATGCCGTCACATACTTGGAAGAGAATTGAGGAAGCAAGTACAAGGAACACTGATGTATAAATGAAAAACACCAAGAAATGTCTCTTTACAGTCTTAATTGTTGCCATTCCCTGTCATAGATAGAACTATTTCCTTTTTTTTCTCAAACAAGAGTAAAGAATCTTTACGCATGGCCATCAAACCATCGGCTTTAGCCTATATGGAGCCATAAAAATTATATTCTCAAAATATGTAGCCTAAATATATTCATTCCCTTCAAGCCGGAATTTGAGAAGTGATGCCAAAATGTGAAGCCATGGGAAAAAGGGAAGGTTTGAGCTCAGGACAAATCTACATTTTCTAATGGTTTAAGACAAAAAAACTGGAAAAAAAAGGTTTTGGGAAATTTGAAGATCCAAGAAATTTAATTCCTATTGTCTTTTCTTTAGCAATTTCCATGTAGCTGATAAGAATTTAACCTAGTGTAGAACTCTACTATCAAAGGCATTCCTCAACAATTAAGCCCCATCAACCAACAAAAATTACAATCATAGCCATTCCAGTTTCATAAATTTCATGAAAACTCTTGCAGTGAACATCATTGGAAGTCTGAGCTTTCTCAACCCCTTTTACTACTCCACTCTATATTTTTGTTAAATAATCAATTTGTTGAGTTGAAATGAAAAGTAGACACAGTGATGAGATATTCTTCCACTGTTCCACATATACAATCTGACCAACAAGGGAAGTGGAGGGGAAAAAAGAAATATCTGAGAACCCAACTCTACTAAAAGAAATAACCAAAGCAATTATAAATACCATCCCCTTCAGAGGATAGTAACTGCAAGGCTACCTATTTAGCTGTGAGATAAATTCATATAATACATAAACATACACAACAGAAAAAAAATCCCAATTCTCATATCAATGTCATTTACGGGGGTGTAAACTCTGTTGATACCCAAGAAATGACAGTAGCAGAATCATCCTCCACCATCAATTTAGCATTCATAAAGGTTTTTATTGCCAATAGGAAGCCTTCCAAAAGGGGTAAAAGTCTAACTTAAGTGGATAAACCAGCCCAATAGTTTTGAATGAACACAGTCAACTTGATATCAATGTGATATCTAAATACAATTCCTAATCCTCAATTGTCCTGTATACATAGAGAATCATCAAATTTCAACAAGAGGATACAGGAGATCTCACAAGCTTTGAACCAACAAAAAAGCTTTCTCTTGGTGCTTTTTTATTTTTGATAGGTAAAGAAATATGTATTAAAGAACTAAAATGATTGAGTACAAAGAAGAGGGCAAAAGTTCCTTTAGCACAAGAAAGGAAGCCCCCATTTATTTACAACCCACTCAATCAATAAATCTAGCTATAAATGAAGAACCATCTATTAAAGTTGTTTTAGTTTCTGACCATAGGAGGAAAAGAAAGGAAATCTTTGTCCTCTGCAGAGAAAAAGGATTTTCATTAAAAACTACCATATTCCTCACCTTCCAAAATTTCCAAAATAAGCAAAGAGTACTTGCTTGCCATACTTTCTCCGTTTTTAACATATGAAGGCTCTTCCGGCCTACCAAAGTATCCCACACAGAACTCAGAATCACCCATTATAACTCCAAAGAGAGAAAGGAGAAGGTCCATAAAAAGCATCCCGGCTCCTACTGCAAGGGCAAAAGAAGATGCTCCACCTGCTTCTCACTCTCTTGACAAAGGTAACACCTATTTGCAAGGGAGAAACCCCTTTTCTGAAGTTGATCGTCTTCACGCTTTCTCTTGGTGTTGCAAATACTAATTATTATTTGATAGGTAAAAATGAACATGTGATAAAATAAAAACATATGTATGATATTGTTGACTTAACGCCGAAAACTCGAATGTTTTCTCAAGATTAAAGTCGTTGCTTTTTAAAATTTTCATATCCTATCACGAACTTTTTTAAAAAGTTCTTAATGTAAAAATAAAATATTCATTTTTCTATTCGTAAAGCTCATTTTCCACAAAAAATAAGAAAACTCAATCATCATTCAATAAAGCAAGAGCTGGGGCAATATATACCATTGCACGACAATCTGGAGGGTTTGAATCTGGCGTTCAACCCCACCCGTACCGTTTATTTTTTCACCTCAAACTGGTTCCTCATTTAAAAATTAACAAAGAAAGGTGAGATGAAAATTCTCAAACTCTCCCGCTTATTTTATTTTTTGTTTTTATTTTAAATTTTAATTTTTTTATATTTGCTTTTTTATTTTTATTATATTAAAATTAATATTTTTCATAAAAATAAAAATATGTTATAATTTTTATAAATTATTTATTTAAAAACATTATAATAATAATAATTTATTATATTAAAGTATAAAATAAAATAATAAAAAATATTTTTAAAATATAATCTAAGGGCTTATTATTATTATTTTGGATATATATCATATTGCTTCATTCTACTGCCGCTCGAAATCAAAATCTCGTCCGAGTCACTGCACCATCACCCGTAAAATCGAAAAATTTCCAAGCTTAATCAAAATTCGACGAACTTTTTTGGCTACTAGATTTCGAGACCTAATTTAACTACGCAATCCGCTTCTATCCGAGATCTAGAGAATTTTCTAAACTTCCCGAACCCTTATGGACAATTTATTATTTTATTAACATTTTGCCATTTTTGAAAATTTCTAATTTTCTGTTTTACAGTAGAGTACTAACATCTAACCCGTATCGAATTTGAGAAAAATAAACTCAAACCATTAAAAACCCATTAAAAATTAAATTAAAAGACAAGGCCACAAGAGTTTATGCATGACAGAACCTAAAATACACTTGTTCGTCATATCCCTACTCACTACCTAATGTTAAAAACAACAACTTAATACTTAATTGCACTATTCAAAGACAAGTCTGCTCCTATTCCAAGATTGTCAAAAAAACAAACGCAACCATAGTGTATATAAGAGAGACGTAGCTAACAAAAAAAGTGTGAAGAGACAAAAATCAAGTACTATGGCTTACAAAGAGCCTAGCTAACTAATAAAATCTACCAAAGACATATTCCCGCCTACTACATAGTCTAACCCACTCCCAAAGAAGAAATACAAAAGAACACCGGAATCACATGAGCATGATTACACTATCAAAGGCTTTCCTATTTCTCCCCAAAGAATGGTCCAAGACAAGCACAACGGAGCAAATTTTCAATCTTCAATTTCTTTTGCCAATTGCAAAACCCATGCGCCAAAGTAACACCCATAGTGGACTACTTCACCCACTTAACCCCCCAAAAAGTAAAAATCAAATGCCACAAAGGTTGCACCTTTGCACAATGCAAGATAATATGAACACCCGCTTCTTCACCTTCCACAAGATTATTAGGAAACTTAACCCCACTTCGAAATGATCCACTGCCAAAATCTCGCCTCCAAGTTGCCCAAGGCTTCATGTAGCAAGATCAAAACTCATTGGTTTCACCAAAGAAACCATCCAAAGGATATGCAAAGAAAGAAAGAAAGTGAACTTATTGCACATGGCTTCCAAAATCCTCAAGCTATCTTTTTATTCCGAATTCCTCCTCAAGCTAGATCACCTAATGATATAACAACATAACTCGTAAACAACACAACAAACACTACTGGAGCATTCCCGTCATCAATCAATTTTTTTTTTGATCAATAAAAAGGAGTAGTATATTAAGGGAGAGACGCTAAAGTAGCGACTCAAAAGGAAAAAAGAGACTATACTTTACCCCCTTACAAAAAACAAAAAGGAGAAGGTACAAGAGCTCTATAACACCCACCCTAATCAAGAATCATCTGTCCGTGGACCATCCTCTATAAACAAATTGGTCTCCAACCATAGTAGATTTACAAAAGAAAACTTTTTTGTATTGACAAAACATAATCCCTAAAAACAATGTTGTTCTTGACCTTCCAAACTGACTAGAAGATGCATAAGGGACCCGCTTTCCAAACCAATCTCCTAGCTCGACAACTATCCCACCACCCTGCCAGGTATCCCAATCAAAGAGGGAGCCAACCCAAGGGATGCCAAAAAGAGAAAAGAGAAGATCCCAGCACCCGAGTAGCAATGCAATGAAGGAGAAGGTAATTTTCCGTTTCCTCGTCTTCATGGCATAGAAAGCATCAGTTAGCAAATGAAAATCCTCTCCTCTTGAGTTGATTAAGAGTCAGGTCTTTTTCCCAGGATGCTTCCCAAGCAAAAACGCATAACTTTGGTCGAACACAAACACCCCAAATATTAACTCGAAGGAAAAACATAAGGGGAGTCACCTCCAACAACTTGTACATAGCTTTAGTAGAGAAATCACCATTATTCCTCGTCTCCTCCCCATCAGGGTTTATCATCAATTCATAAAGAGTTTTTTTGAGCCTAGTCTCAAAAAAAGGCCAACAACCTCCTCCACCTCCCAATCATCAGATTCCTAAAGAAAATAGATCCAATGCCCACCATCTCCTGTCTCTCTCCAAATATCCCTCACCCACGCTTCTTTAGAGGAAGAGATGGCAAACAAAGATGGAAAAGAATGACACAAGGGGGTATCACCACACCATTTGTCCTTCCAAAACTTCACCCTTTCCCATTTCCCACCACAAAGGATATTTTATTGGATATAAAATGCCCCCACTTTCGAATAGCTTTCAAGAGTCCCACTCCATAACCAATCCTTACAACACAAGTGGCCCAACCCCCCTCTTCTTCACCATATTTTGCTCTAATAAAATTATTCTTTCTCATTAGCAAAAGGTGACCATTTGCAAGGAAGTTTGTATTCGACAAAGTCAGACTCTTGATGCCCAACCCGCCCTTGCTTTTATCTAGACACCATGTTTCCCACTTCACTAAATGCACCTTGCGCTCTAGGGATCCTCCTCCCCAAAGGAAATTTCTCTTAATCTACTCCAAAGTCCAACCTTTGTTTAATCCTTCTCGCAAGTGAAGAATGCATATGAGGTAAAGGGGTGTTCGGATAGAGTGCTTTTAATGAGAGTGACTTTGCCTCCCTTAGAGATATACTATCGTTTCCACATGACCAATCTTTTCTGAAAACGCTCTTCAACCCCATCCCACACTCTAGAGGAATTATAATGTGTTCCCAAAAGCAGACCAAGGTAAGTAGAAAGCAAACTTCCCACCTTACACCCCCAAAATGAAGAAATAACCTTCTACACATCACTTCCCACTGGGATCAATTCACTCTTATCCATATTTATTTTTAGCCTAGATAAAGCCTCAAACCACATCAGAAGCCAGCAGAGATAGGTCACATGGTCATTTATAGCCTCACAAAAAATTAGGGTGTCATCTGCGAACAAAAGATAGAGAGCTCAACTCCTCCGCCCCCTTTGCCCTCCAAACGAAAAGCTGTCGAGAAGCCCCCCCTAACAACCCTCTCAATCAATCGGCTAAGGGCTTCCATCACAATCACAAACAAAAAAGGGGAGAGGAGATCCCTCATTAATGCACTCCTGTAGCTCTTGAAACCATTGAGTTCCGTTGATAAGCATGGAAAAGCTAGCAGTGGAGATGCACCATTTCATCCAGTCTATCCATTTCCTTCCAAAGCCCATCTTCTCTAAAACCGAAAAAAGGAAGTGTCATTCCACATGGTCATAGGACTTCTCAATATCAAGCTTACAAAGGAAAGCCCCTTTGTTACTTCTCAAAATTGAATCATCTGCTTCGTTCACCACAAGCACCGCATCCAAGATTTGTCTTCCCTCCACAAAGGCACTTTGGGCCTTGGAGATTAGCTTAGGTAGCACCTTTTTTAGTCTGTCTGTCAATATTTTTGCAAGCCACTTATATAAGCTTCCCACCAAACTTATTAGCATAAATCTTCAAGTCCTCTACACCTCCCTTTGGAATTAAGACCATACGTGGGCATTGATGCTTCTAACAAACCTAAGCCATGCTCATAAAAGTCCTCAGAAAGAACTCATCAATTCTCAACTTTAACGAAATCCTAGGAATTCTTCCAAAAAACCATAGTGAACCCATCGGGCCCCAAGGCTTTGTCACCACTAAAATCGCCCAAGGCAATGAAAATTTCTTCCTCAGTGAAGGGACTTTCCAATCTAGCTGCTTCGCTACGATCTAGGCTATCAGCGACAATGCATCGAGCTAGGGATGCCAAGCATTATCGTGGAGAGAGCGTACTCGAAAAGCCTCACCACTTCATTGCTAAATCATTCTCTATTAACCATTCACCATCTCTTCAAGTGATTTCTTCTTCTGTGGGCATTAGTCATTTTCATGAAAACTTCTGTTTTTATCCTTCCTTTTAGCCACACCTTTCCTAGATTTTTGTCTCCGTAAAAACTTTTCCATCATTGCCCACTTTTTTGAAATTATCTTTAGCCTCTCCCTTATGCCAAATTCATCAAGGGGTAAGGATCAGAGGCCCTAACTTCTAAGAAGTTGCAACCCGGTTCAAAGCTCCACTTTTTACTTCTAAGTTACCGAAGACATCCCTATTCCAGACTTTGAGAAAGCCTTTAAGCACTTTCAGGTTCTCAACCATCACATAGCTAATGAGCCATGGATGTTTGATCTTCCCACCAATTTTGCACAACATTTCAGGAACCTTTCATCCTTTAACCACATGTTTTCAACTAAGGGCAGACGGCCCTTCCTCCTCAAACCTCTCCCATCTAATGCAATGGGAAAATGATTTGACAAATGCTCAGGAGAATAGACTGCACTACATCACTAATGTAAAGCCCTTCCCACCTTCGCAGATTAGAATCGATCCAACCTAGATTTAAAGCACCCATTAAGACCTCCGCCTGCGAAGGTCCCCCATGTAGAGAGAGATCTTTAAGCTCAAGGTCTTCAATAACATCTAAGAACTGTCTCATATTAGCATTTAGTCTACCTTCTCCACTTCTCTCCTCCGGGAACCTAACCGAATTAAAATCACCTGCCACACACTAGGGCGCTTCCCAGAGACCTCTAATGGCTACAAGCTCCTCCTAAAAGGCCTCTCTCTCTCCTTTGGGTGGGTCCATACACACCTATGAAGGCCCATATCTCATTGTCTTTGCATTCTTAAACTGATGTGTGGCATTGAAAATTACCACCTCGACATTCAAGACTCAAGGACTTTGTTATCCCGTAAAACAACCACCCAACCCGTCGCCCTCGAGCCGAGAGCACCCCACTCTAAGAATCTTCCCATACCTGTGCTTTGGACACTCTATTCATCTCGACCTTTGTTTCCCGAAGGCACACCACCTCCACTTTATGAGACTTCACCATACCTTAATCTTTCCTTTTATCCCTATCATTTGACCCCACAAGCATTCCACTATAATTCGATCCTCATAAATCTGTAACGCTTCCCTTTCCCCTTCTCGTGAGCCATCGTCATTCACCACCATTCCAACCTTCTCACTCCCGATCATGTAAAAGAGAGATTCGACTGCTGTCTTGGCTGGTTTCACTACCCAAAAGTTCAGTTTTTTCTTTTTTCATTTTCCTCAACAGCCGTAAGATGTCCTCCTCGTAGCCCTTGGTTGGCATTCCCAGCCATCTAGAGAGTTGGGCGAATTTTCCATTAACCCAAGCATCATTTGGGTCCTCATCCCCCTCCCTAAGGTTGGCAAAAGGTTATGTCTCCTAGTGAAACCCTTCACTGTCCTCCACAAGAACCGTCTCCATACAACGAGAAGAGCTTTTGGGCTCATCCGCACTCCAAACAACTCTCAACGGTTCAGCTAGTAACTCAGCATCCTCCCCTACAACCACTCAACCATTCCCCACCCGCATTTAAATGAGAAGAAGTAGAGACTACTTCCTCGAAAAAGAAATAAGAGTTTCAGAGTGAGTACTGGGTGTCTATGTTCTCTTCCTCAAGAGGCTCGAACCGTCTACTTGCTTCCTTCTCCATGACAATTCCTGAGCCACACTAGCTTTCTTCTCTCGATCACTTAGGGCAAGGAATAAAGCCTTAGCGAATTTAGGTCTTGGATCATAGATGCCAGGAGATGGGCTTCGCTACACAAGCCCACATATCCAATCTTTGGGCTTAGACCCTTCAGGCTTATCTACTTCCACCCTAGGCTAGAACACATCCTCTTGGGTCTCCATATCCACAAAGACAGTCTTTAGGCTTAGGTCTCTCAATTTTGATCTACTAGAGGCCACTGCAAAGAAGCCACTCTAAACTTAGCCCAAGAGGCGACTGACTCCATTCTACATGGACCAAGGCCCACCAATTATCCCGTAAAGTGACTTCAATATAGTCGGACCCAACAGTCACCTCCCTAACCCTAACTTCATCTCTTTCATAGGCTCTTAAAGGGCCTGTAGCTACAAGACAAAACACCCTTCCCCACATCGCCTAAGCCGCCACCGATCCTCAAGTAGCCCCATTTCATGGCCCAAGGACAGACCCTCCTTCTCCACGCTTCGCCTACGCATGTTGTAACTCTCCTTTAATCCAGCTTCTAAGATTTTCCTTCCCTATCACAAGAAACCGAGGCCACTGCGAGCAACCACTCAAGAAAACTCCTCCCACCACAACTAGCTCAAGGCATAAGTTCCTTAAGACAAGCCTAGAATGTCCTGCTAAAAATTTTCCTATTTTCTTCACTCTTATCCTTTTCGCCCATTGAGCTCGTGAATCTGGCCGCATCTTTGTTAATCTCAATAAACCTCCACAAGACTCATTGATTTTTCTAAACATCCTCAAGCCACAAGTAAATCAGGAGACCGATGACTCTTACACACCCCTCATTGTTGTGCTTCTGCTCTCGAACACAACCCACTTCAGGTTCCCATCGACTCAAGATCAATTTCTTTCCTTATAAAAAAGTGAGCCTCTTCTCTATACCTATTGGCCTCATCCCTATTGTCAAAGGAGAACAAGAAAGACCCTCCTAGAAGCTTCATCACCTATAGCGAGCCTCTCCGGTGTTCTGAAAGGCGAGAATCCTCATTTCCTTACATCCCAACATGAGTGTTCAAAGTCTATGCCCACCTTCCACTAAATGTAGATTTGACAAGTCCCTTCGATCTCGCTTTCCCCGCTCCCTAAGTCGATCTAGAGGGAGGTCCCTAATCCTTCTATTTTCCAGCTTAGTTGCCTCCAAAAATGAGAGAGGATTTTCCTGCCTTTCTCTTCCATTGGAGCTCTCAGGTGCCGAACTCACTTCAAAGGATCTATTGCTAGAGTTGTTCCTCGCTATCACCCCAAGCAACCTTAGTTTGCAGCTAGGGTCACACCCTCCGTGAAGGCCTCTACCTTCCGTGAAGATGATGCGTAAGCCGCTTTCGCACCCACATCCACACACAACCAAGCACAAAAGGAGCCTCCCCGCCGTATTAGAGCCTAATCTAAAGTCCTCAGAATCTCCACCTTCCTCCATTCTTTAAACACATTCCTAGCTCTTCCATCTCTCGCAGCTCTCTTTCTACTCCTACCAACAAATGCATCTTTTTGGTTCCCAAACTAAATCCACTCAAGAACGGCCTTTACTCCATTCAACAATAACTCCTTTTCTTGCCCGTCAATAGGCCTCACCGAAATCTCGAAAGATTTGGATTCCACCGCGAACTAGCACTTCTCTCCTTTCATCTCGCATCTCAAATTTTTAAAATCTCGTCATCAATCATAGTTCATGCCTTGCATACAATTATAGTCAGACAAAAGTAACATGTATCTAACAAGACATTCTAAACTGGTCCTAATTTTAAGGCGTTCCTTTACCATTTCTTTACTTATTCTCATCAATCAAATGCCATCTATGGTCATCTCATCCTAAGGAACCCTCATCTCGAACCTAAACAATGAATTCATCCACCATATGTTCAACTCCTAGAAAATTACTCCAGTATATAGGTATATATATATATATATATATATATATATATATATATATATATATAAAATGATAAGAAAAGTTTTTTTTTTCCACTTTACTGGTTTCAGAAACCTACCTGATCCTACTCCTAACCCTTTACTACTCGAGCCATGCCTAAGGGCAATTTTCCCCAACATAGAGTAGAGAAATGCTATTCACAAAGGGAAATTCGACACAAAAGGAAAATGAGAGTATTCTTTTCCAACAAGCAAGGAAATCCTACTTCCGAGCAGAAAACCAACTAGTGCAAACAGATCATGACCTAAAATGAACCAAACCCTTGAAAAGGCAGTACGACAGGGCCCTAGTCTAACGGAATCAAACTAAGACGAAGATTTCAAATATCTCGTCATGGAAGCTCAATGTAACATCATAATGAAATTTGAGTTTTCAACTCTATAGACATCTTATCTGGTCCTAAAATCATAGCACTCTTTAATCCAAATCATCCACATAATAAAGCAAGAAATACACAACAATGCTAAAGAATGTTCTAATCCACCTCCTGGTGCTTTGGATACAATAATCAATGTGTTTAGAGTTGTTTCAAATAGCTATTCCTAAAATTAAAATGCATTGCCACAAGCTATCAACAAATTTCCAACGGCGAACTTGTAATTAATAAATTTATTGATTAGCAAAGAATGCATTTTGTCACAAACTAATACTTGAGTTCTCCTAAATTGAACATATTGTTATCCACCTCTGTAGACAATAACCATTTGATCACTTCATTTCAGAACACACTTGTCCAGGTGACTGGGCCCTTCAACTAATCGACAATTTATTCACATTCACCAAAAGTGACATTGGCCAGTTCAAAGGAATTCAAGAGAAGTTAGTTCGTGGAGAAGGAGAAGGGGGGAGGATGTGGTAGATTTGGTTGGAAGGGTTAATTTATCCCATTCCACTAGGGAGAGTATAGTCCCATTTGTTAGGAATGGTCCATATAATTTGAATTTTAAATTCAAAATTTAAATTTTCATAACACCTCTTCCTCAACCCTTACACCTCTGAGAAAACCATTGATGGCCCTGTTTCCACATATGAATCGATGAAACATTTTTCGTCCCTAAGCCTACTCGATATACGTAGAAAAATTCACCATCAAGTTCTATTTGAGAAGTGGCTTAGAAGAACCTAAAAAGGATTTCATTCGTGCCTGCTTTCAACATTTTCGCTTCCAACTCGCTTTCTTCCGTTTCTATCAATGGTTGGAGGTATGTTCTAATATCTCGCCAGATATGATTATGATCATATTCTATTTGTTTGGATATGATCAGATTGTTTGATTACATTATTTTATACGGTATCAGAGTCATACTTTGCCTTGCATTCTTCGTTTCTGCTCTTACAAAAAAAATAATAAATAAATAAATAACTGGTTTTTTTCCCGGTAGAATGTTACTATATACAATTTTAGAAGTTTTATGCAATTTCTGACTCATATTATTAGTTGTATATATTATCTTTACCATGTATAAATGCTAAAGAGTAGGAATCAAGTAGTTACCATGTATAGATGCTAAATATTAGAATCAAGTAGTTCCCATATATGTAGATGCAAAAGATTAGATAATTTGGGAAAATTCGTGTATGGCATAGTTCTCAACTAATCAAGAGAGGAACTTTTCCAAAATCTCTTTTCGTATTTTTCTGTTATCTAGTATTTTGACATGGTATAAGAGCCGATTCTGATTTCTCGTCTGCTCAATAATTTTTTTCTCTCGATTCAGGTTTCTTTGTTCGACACACTCAGTTCCATCTCGTGAACCTGTAATATTTGTGGTGTTTCCCTGTTCTCAGCACATCTCGCGGGTGTTCGGTTCTTTGCTCTTATTTCTAGTGCCTTTTCTGGGCTGTGGCTTTGGTAATTACACTTTCTGCTGCTCCCGGTTTGTGTGGTCTTTTCTAACTTTCGGTGCAATATATTGTTTCTGGTGGGATATTCTCTGTCTCTTGGTTGCATCATGTCATTGGATAAGTTGGAATCATTCCTTATTCGGTTTACTAGTAAAAATTATTCGGCTTGGGAGTTCCAATTTAAATTATTTGTCAAAGGAAAAGAATTGAGGGGTCATATTGATTGTCACGTCCCCGTCCCCGATCCGACTCCTCGAATGGCGATCCGAACCGAGTCCGGCGTGAGACTATATCAGCTCATTGACCTCGTTTCTTTCTCGCAGCTGAATCTGTAATTGGTTATACAACAATTTAATAACAAAATCATTTTCTATATATAAAAGAACTACCACCGGCGTGGTGTCCTCAACATCTATATACATATACTGAGTCCCACTTACTTATACATGTACATTTTTTTTTTTCTACAAAACATCAGAGATCGCGGAAGCAGTGCGGTGAGCACCTATCTCCCCTGAATCGCCCGTCTCACGATGTGGGATGTCCCCGTCTTCTATCCCGCTCTTCGCTTCAGACGCACGGATTGAAACACCGTTAAGCTTTACGCTAGCTGAACATGGGCATGGACAACCACCTATGGTGACAAATTACAAGCTTATACATATGCATATGCTAACTTTATATTACTTTATCATCTTTACATTACTATCACATGTCACATGCTCTCTCGCCTGACATATCTCCTATCTATACTTTTACCGTATTCTAGTGCTTATCATCTTTTACTTATCTTTATCGCTCTTAGCACATATGCATTTCTACTATGTGTTCATAGCATGTTCTATTCATTTAGGTATGTCTTATCATATATTCATATCAATATATATTTCTTATTCTAGTACTTATCATTTGGTCTATTATCTTTCTAATGGTTCATATTATATATCCTATTATGTGCATGTCATATTCTTATTATTATATTACTTTCATGGTTATTATATACTATATACCACATTTGTCAGGTTTCATTTTCATGGACTGCTTTCATACTGTGATCCTATTATGCAATTCTAACACCAAAACCCTTCAAATCATTATGGATGATTAATATAACACGATACATATACTTGTTTTATATACAATTAGTCATGGTTCATCGACGATCATTCCAAAATACACTTTCATTTTCACATTTCGCGATCTCAAATCAATTCAATTATGCTCAAATTCAAATTTCATTCGTAATTCACTCACTGTAAAAGATCAATTCGGGGCTATAAAATCAATCTCAAGATGCCTCAACGAATTTAACCTATGTCTTCAATAAACAGGATATCGAGTCACCCCAAGAGACGGCCCTCAATAGCAGGGTCGCAGATTTAAATGGTTTATACTATACGGTCCCGCGGTTAACGACCGGTTATAAACAATCAAATAGTGAATCGCTTACCGATACTGAACCTACGTGGCCGCCGATCGGGAGTGACACATCAATACAATAGTTCGCAAAGACGCTATTTGACCTCATTTAGATACCAATTTATCCTTAATAATAAATAAACTGCTAACATTCTATTATGGCGTTCAAATCCTTTATAAAAAATATAGTACAATATGTACGTCAGATAAACAACTTTATTTCTCAATAGTCATGCAATTTTATATGCAAACATTTCACAATCACTTTTCAACCAATTAAACTGACCAATATGCTTTAGAACAAACATGCAAAACTTGGAACGAGGAATAGGAGCTCAGAGAACAAACTCCATTCTTTAGTTTCTGCTTAAATCACATTGTAAAATTTATACCATCATTTCTTTAATCTATATTCGTTCTCATTTTGCAGTTTGCTATTATGGCTATCATATTTCCTCTATAATACATATATTCCTATAGTTTTATCATGCATGTGCATTTACTCATTCTTATATTCATATATGCTTATCATTCGTGTACTCTGCCCATTCCTCGTTAACATCTTATATCTTATTAACTTATATCTTCATGTACTCTTTATTATACTATCATATCTTATGACATATACCTATACATTTCTAAGTACTTGTACGTTTTGTACTTGTGTTTTATCAAACCTGTTTCTATCTCCCATATGCGTAACCTGTACTCTTCTTAAATACCCTTAGTACCCTTCATGTCCAAACTATTACCTTTTATCCTTCTTATTCGAGCACACGTATAAATATTCGCTGTTTCAATCGGGAGATAAGGAATGAACGAGACTGCACAATATATGACCCGAAGGTACAAAGACGGTGATTAATGGTGAGATTGTCACCACGACACAGAAGTGTAGTGAAACACTCCAGCGTGAGTGCGTGGGCTAATCGGACATGTATACGTGCCAAAGCACCATCTTACGCACGGCCCGCCCACGTGATAGAAGCGCCGTAGCACTAGCAGGAGTGCAGAAGCACTGATCATATATGTCTTGTCATTCACATCCGGTCTTGTGGCGCCATACAATTTATTTGCTTTTCCGAACTTATCATTTTATTCTTTTCTTCTATATTCCTTTACATATCAAATCTACTTATGTTATTAGTTCCTGCTCATATATTTACTGTTTTTCCTTATTTCTGACCTAATATATTCCACTTTATCATATTATGTATGGTTGTATTCTTGACTCAATGGGATTTATGAGTTCAAGAACACCCGAACTGGAGTTCTGGACCTAAGGAGATATGACCTTCCGAAGTTGGAGGTCATGCATAGTCAACCTAGACGAGCTGACCTGAACTGACGAGATGAGCTGACCTCGGTAACTTGGTCTATCACCTCGGTCAAACATCTTCTATACTCCTCAGGCATATCAATGTATTCTTGACTACCGCCTATAGAGTCCGGCTAACACCCAACCGCAGCTTCGACGGCAAGGAGTTATGACCTTCCGGTCGAGGTCATACGTAGTTAACACCTCGAATGAATGGGACCGATCGACGAGCTGCACTGAAGTGACGAGCTCAGTCTAACACCTCAGTCTGACATCTAATATCTTCCTCAGGTATATGAATGTATTCTTGACTCAATGAGCTTTCCATAGAGTCCAAGAACACCCAAATCGGAGTTCAAACGAAGGAGATGCTGACCTTCCGGTCGAGGTCACGGCCACTACTCGATTATCGACCTGACCGCCGCGAGCCGCACTGAAGTGACGAGCCCAGTATAACACCTCAGTCTGACATCTAATATCTTCCTCAGGCAAATGAATGTATTCTTGACTCAATGGCTTTCCATAGAGTCCAAGAACACCAACTGAGTTCAAACGAAGGAGATATGACCTTCCTCGGGTTGGAGGTCAGTGAGTACAAATACGACGAGTCGATCGGATCGACGAGCTGGGCACTGAAGTGACGAGCTCAGTCTAACACCTCGGTCTGACATCTAAAAATCCTCCTCAGGTATATGGATGGATTCTCGACTCACGCTTTCCATAGAGTCCAAGAACACCCAAATCTGAGTTCAAACGAAAGAGATATGACCTTCCGGGGGCCGAGGTCATATGAAGTCAACCCCCGACGAGTCGAGCTCTTCAGACTCGACCTCTACAGATCCGACGACCCCACGTGATCCGACGACTCCCACAGGACTCCGACGATCTTTACGGTGACCTGACGACCACAGATGACCTCTCAGACCTCGACGACTTACAAAGACTGACGACCTCTACAGACGACCTCACACTTACCTGCACCCATTTGACTGTTCAGAGTAAAAAGACCATAACTTGGTCTACGGGAGTCCGAATTAAGAAATTCAAAAGCCTAACATCAATTTAATTGATGTGGCTACAATTTCACAGAAGGACTTACTGCAAAATTCTCTTTATTTACGATCCAAAAACCCATTCTAAGGTCCGGCTAGTTGACCCGACTGCGTAATCGACCACTAGATTTAGATTGGCCGACCTCAAGAAAGGACTATAACTTAGTCTACAGAGGTCCAAACGAGAAATTCAAAAGCCTAACATCGATTTAATTGATGTGGGCTATAATTTATCAGAAGGACTTACTTCCAGATTCCCTTTACTTCTGGACCAAAACTCGCTCTAAGGTCCGGCTACCGATATGATCAAAAATAGGAATTTTCGTTCAACCTCGAACTGCACTCCCTTCCTAAAGCACATATCTAGAATCCTTAGAGCTCTTCTCAACTTAATCCTAACAAGAAATGAGATTGGGAGTTTCCAAACCCAAGACATGTATCCATATTCAAATTTAGTAGTTCCATACACCCCAAGACATGTGTATTCATACAAATATTCACAGCCCATACCTAAGGATCTTCTCTTCCTTTTCCTTCTTTTCTTTTCTTCTTCTTCTTATTCCGTTTTGCTCTCTTTCTCTAAGACCGAATGAGATATTTCTTTTTGGTCTTCTCCTTATTTGATCTTATCCCCTTTTTATTTCAATTTCCAAGGAGGAAACTTCCTCCCTCTTTCCTTCAAGCCACTCGTCTCTTCCATAATTTTCTTCCTTATTTTATTCTAATATCTTTCTTTTATTACTCTTTGGTCCTCCTTTCAGTTTTATTCTGGTCCAATTTATCAAAATCCTACTTTGACATATGAACTTATTATATTATGACCCTTGGGTCATGAATTGGTAATTTAGTAATTTACCCTTAATTGTTGTATTAATTCCAAGTTATTGCTTATTTTATTCCGGATAAATATACTTTTACTTTTATTATACCCTAAACATGTCCGAAACTGTTAGGGTATATTTCGGGGTGTTAAGACATGAGTGTTCCCGACCTCAAGGTGTCGAGGCTTTGTCTAAGTGGGAAATCCATAATGCTCTCTAAGTTATGACTCGCTCCTACTATTGAGTTTCACCTTGTTCCTTAATCCAGGCCTTATAAAACTCGCTACTATGTGGACTTTATCTTAACATGGTTTCCAATCAAGACAACTCGCTAAACAATTTCATTCGAGTATGAGATAGCCAATTTCACACAAGGCTACTTCTCTTCGACAGGAATATTTTTCTAGTTTTCAAATCCTTCGCTGACTATCGCGACATTGTTTATGCTAATGTTCACGCAGCCTCTCCGGGCCGTCCGAGAAGTGAATGCCACCAATGTAAGCTGCAGATCAATTCTAATGAAGTTACGACTTGACTTTGAAATCGTGACGCTCGAATATGATGAACCGGCCATCCTATCCCATCTGGGATGCTTGTCTGAGTGAACTTCTTCGGCGGAGCGTTGTATCGTTACTCAGTCGCTATGGAACATCTGGCCACATTAGTGCACCTCGTTTCATGGTCATGTAGCACAGGAGACATACTGCAGAGACATGCGTGTCAGCCTGGGCTTTAGTTGTAAAGCTAAGCGCATTGCTCCTGGACGTCCCAAGAAGTTCATAACTATTGAAAGAAACAGGTCATATCATATCCGCTGTCCCATTCGTCCCAAAGGAAGCAGTGGTACTACTCTATCATGCCTCCACCGTCGCTTTCTGGGCTTCACAGATCGTCAAGGCCTCGTCGCCTGCTATTCCTCTTCCCGGCTTCCTACACCCCAAAGAACCTCGAACACACTCACTCCCGAAATGGTACAATGTATGATCCTTTCGCTCACGCTGCTCCTCGTGCAATCATAGTTTCTCTAAGCCATGGTATTTTGACTCCGCAGCCTCTAACCATATGATCATCACCGCTGTTCCTCTTCCAATATAAGAAATTATGATGGAAATTCGAAAATTAATGACCGCCGATGGCTCTCTCCTATCGTTGTTGTCGTGATCTTTCCTCTTCCTTAATCGGGATGTTTTTTGCGGTTCTCGACCTCTCCACAAATCTTATTTCGTTGGTCAATCGTCGATAACAATTGTAATGTCCATTCCAGCGGACGGTACTTGTGACGCCCCAAAACCCGGGGTCCGTTGACTACCCGTCAACTCGTGAACACTTCAGTGGAATGCTCGTGACCCGACATCATCTAAAATCAAAAGAGTTCCTTGTACGAAGCTCTACTCAAGAACAAACCCGTCCCAAATGGGCTCAATATGACATATATAAGGAGTAAAATCTGGCCACTGGGCCCACAAACTACCATCTTCATCCAATTAAATCCCAACTATATACAATAATTTCAAGAGGTAATAAAATTATCCTTATACATCATATATCAAACTTATAGAGTTATAATACATGTGTACATAACAAAACCAAAGCCACAACTCGGCTTTCTTCTAAAACGACCTCTAAGATGAGTCGTCTCCTCGAACGCCTCCCCGTACTCCGAAAAATAATATCTCGACAGGTGAGCTAATGCTCGCAGTGGAACTACCCTAAATGGGCTACTCTCCACCCAAGCGCATATGCAATGCTCCACGAAAACATACATCTGCAAGTGATCCTACTTGAATGTCTACATGATCAACTCATACCTTGAGTCCTCACTGACTCCCTCACACTTGCCTAAGCCACGTATGAGAAACCTTAATTTTCAAAACAAAGATATTTGTTTTTAATTATGGACAATCCTCCGATATAAGTATTGGACCGACTCCGATGATCTATTTAGTGGACAACCCTCCGATGTATATCAATCAACGATTCGACGATTACATTTTATACGACTACCCGATAATTATTACATAATCAAACCTCCAAAACCACTTCAACGAATCCACACCTCATGCACTCACTCCTATCGCTCTAAGGCGCCCCAGCCGCATACGAACGACGATGTCAATCTCCAATACAATTATATAACACATGTAAATATATAATCATGCATATACTCACATAATTTAAATCACACAAACATGTCATGTAATTTCACAATCCATTACATCAAAAATTAGCTCACGTGGTCTAATGATCAAACACGAGCAATTCAACTTGAATTACTCGACCAAACACGTTTTCACACAAAAATTTATTTTCGTGTCACTATTCATGTGAACAGTAAAACCCTCGGGTTACTGTTCACATCCAAATACCTAATATCGGTTGCACTTTGTGAACCCGAAATCCATGGCCATTTTCGGCCTCATACACATCAATACATGATTTAATTCACAAATTTTACGATCAACAACTCCAAATATCCACGGTCGGCCATAATCGCACCAATGGGTTTCCAAATTTTCTAACAATCTTGCCTAAGATTTGGGATCAATCAAACGACCCGCTTAAGGCCCTCAAACCACCAACATCATAAAACACACTTAACAAAGTGTAAAACCAAGTAGGATAAATCCCTACCTCACCTGAGTCTGGTCGAAACCCAAGAAACCGGTACCTCTCGCATGTCTCTCGCCGCAGTAACGACTCTCCTCTGCCCCGGCGAATCCGACAACCGACGTCAGATCTTAGAGAGAAGCCACTCTCTCTCATAAACTCAAACCATCCGCCACTGCTCATTTCTGGTTCTCCCCCACATTTGCTTGCAATTGAAGGAGACAACACTATGCATGTTTTGTTTATTCATTAAGAATTCATTTAATTCCATCTATGTCCCTTCTTCTAGATTTTGACATGTATAATCTCGCCAGCCCATTTCCATCATTTCTTCACTACGTTAAATACGCAGAAAATACGCAGCATAATGCTATAGGCGACTTTGTCACCTCACATTCTTGCTTTATCACACCATACTTCGACGTTTAAAACGCAGAATTCCAACCGTCTCTAATTCGACGAAATTAGCGTGTTAGTTAGATTTCTCGCGAGACGATTTCAACAGGAAACCCATTTCATCATCCGAGATCTAGAGAATAAATTTTTGATTTTCGACCTAAATTACAATTTTTTGCCTCAAGGTGTAATTGAAATTTCTGGTCTTACATTCTCCCTTCCTTAAAAGGAATTTCGTCCCGAAATTCTAGAGATCAATCAAGAATCACTTACATGCATATGTAACGCACTCCACATGCATGCAACCAGTTTCATTTCTAAATATTAAACCACTAAACCATACCTTCATCTCTAAACAGCATGATAGGTGGCCCGCATCATGCCCTCGCGCTCCCACGCGACTTCCACTCCATGCCGCCATAGCACCCTCACTAGCCTCACGGTTCACGCCGCAAAACCCGACCACGACCATTCACACGTACATCATCTCCTCGAAGGTCCCATTAGTGTCAACTCAATCTGGCCCCCAATCCACCACACATGAGCCGGATCTCGAGTATACCGAGCATGGAGACGTGAACTCCTACTGAGCAACGCCAACCGGCATACTAGCAAGGCTTCACCTCTCGAGTATCTCGAAGCGCCCAATGAACCCCGGGCGATAGCTTCGCTGCCGAATCCGACCACCTCCCAGCATCACCTTCAAGAAGACGTGATCACCAACCTCACTCTAAGGGTCGCACGTCGCACATCCGCATAACTCTTCCTCGGGGCCAGCCTGAGTCGCGGAGAAGACGCCGTCGCATCGCTTCACCTTCCTGAGGTGTCTCTAATCAGACTAAGACCAGTGATGGAGTCCCTTCCCACCCTACTCAACATAATCTGATTCGCATGGCTTCACAAAGGCCTCATATGGTGCCATCCTGATCGCCTCATACCAGAGCACAATCATCGGTTGTCTCCAATCCACTTATGATCCCACACCGTAGCATGTCCTCTAACACCCGCATAGTCCTCGTCAGATCGAACGATTTGTCCGAGGGTGAAAAGTCAGACTCATGGTCAACCACAGGCTCACGGCCTGAAACTCTTCCAAAAGTGCGCCTAGAAATCTCAGTCCCTATTCGACACTATGGATACCGGCATCATGTGGCCCGACTATCTCTGCGAATATACAACCGATGTAATCTCTCCAATGTGAAGGGTCATCCGCACGGCTGGGGAAATGTGCCTAATTTCAAGTACGCATCCACTATCACCCATAACGCATCATGTCTCTGCGGTGTCTGTGGCAAGTTGGTCACAAAATCCATCGTAACGTGTTCCCACTTCCACTCAGCCACCTCCAACAGCTGAAGTAGCCCTGCTAGCTTCTGGTGCTCAGCCTTAACCTGCTGACACATGAGACATCGGCGCACAAAGTCCCCTACATGTCTCTTCATCCCGCTCTAATAATACTGACGACGAAGATCCTGATACATCTTCGTGCCACCTGGATGCATAACAAATCGAGAGCATTGAAACTCCCTGAGAATCTCCTCTCTCAAGTCGGTCAAATGGGGAACTACTACCCGTCCTCTATACCAAAGACTACCATCCGAGTGGATCTACCCAAATTTCGTCACTGCACCTGATCAGATCCCGGTCCCCGATGGACACTATCTCTCGTCCCGCCATCGGACTCAATCACTCCGCTCACAGAGACGTGTAGCCACTCAAACTCCCCAACGTGCCTTGAGTCTCGCCACAGATCGAGCCCCAACCGTCCTTAATAATCTGAGATCCGCTACTCCGGAAGAGATTTACTAATGCTCCCGTGAGTTCTGATTGAGTGTATCAGCACTACATTTGCCTTTACCAGATGGTAATGCAAAGTGAAGTCATAATCCTTTAGGAACTCCATCCATCCGCGTTGCCTCATGTCGAGGTCTCGCCGCGTGAAAACATACTGTGACTTTATGGTCCGAGTACACCGAACTCCTCGCTCGTGATAAGTAGCGGGCGCCAAATCTCTTCAAGGCACCACGGCGCCAACCCATGTCATGCAAGGGGGTAATTCCCGCCATGATTCTTCAACTCACTGAACCATGGGCTACTACCCTCCCGAACCGCACTAAAACACATCCCACTCCAAGACCCGAGGCATCACAACACTTGTACCCCGTCCCTGGTCCGGACTATCAAGATAAGAGCTGAAGTAAGTCTCCTTCAACTCCCGGAATGCCTCCTCACACGGCCATCCCAATCAAATCCGACCTCCTTCCCGGTCAACTCACAGAAGCCATATCCGAGAAATCAATGAATCTCCCAGACACCTAACCAACTTAAGAAACTACGATCTCAAGATCGACTGTCTCTTCTAACTCATCACGGGCTCAACCTTCTTTGGGTCCACTGACACGCCTGATGCCGACACCACGTGTCTCAAAAATCTCACCCCGCAAGCTAAAATCGACTTACCGAACTCGCGCACAACCGATGGTCTCTCAACAATCGTAATGACGATCTCAAGTGATACCATGCTCCATCAATCGAGTGTATCAAAATGTCATCCACGGCGACCACGGATAAATCAATCTAGATAGGGTCAGAAAATAACTGATATACGAGATCCATGAATGCTCACGCTTATCGTCAATCTAAAGGGCATCATCAGAACCTGTGCGCTCACAACGCCCTAAACGCCGTCTTAGGGATATTCTATCTCCTAACCTCACCGATGGTAAACTAAAGTAAGGGTTCATCTCGAGTAGACTCGCGCTCCTCTTAATCGATCCAAATCACAATCCCCAGAATGTGGTACCGATTCTGATTGTTAATTCCTGCCTAACCTGTCGATAATCAATGCAAAGTCAAGGGTCTTCATTTTCTTCAAACAAAACCTGAGCGCCCATGGTGAAGGCTGTTCTGGGCCTAACTGAAAACCTCATTCAAAGAGTTCTATAGCTACCTCCGAGTCTCAGAACTCAACCGGTGCCATCCTATGAGTCATGAGATGTGAAGTACCGTGGTGTAACTCGACACCGAAGCTCCACAATTCTCAGGAGGTAGTCCAGTAGCCTATCCCAAAAACATCCATAATTTCCCGCACTACTCGAGTAGACGGTCCGGCTTCTCCGTCCCTAGGTAAAGGCTCGCTTAGCCAATCCTCGCTAACCGGTCTCGACACCTCGGATCAGATACCGTCCGGGGCAAAATGTCATGCTCACCCCCCCGAAATACCACACGAGCACCGGGTCCCGTGTGGGGGTGGTAACCCTAAGCTCACAATCGATAACGACCCCGTGTCGTCACCATCCATCCCTGTGGATGGCACGACCTCGACATGTCCATGATCCTCGTGTCCACCATGAGTAGAGTCCCGAGATCTAACCCGCAACTTACCTACATATCATCCCTATTCTCGCCCCTAATCCCTAGGGGAGAACTCACATACAAAGGCCCTCTAAGGTCCCAACCCTGTCTAACTATATCACTAAGAAGACCGACCTCCTTTCCTCATAATACTGTGATCCCGAGTGCTCCGAGCATCCTCTCTATCTCCTCTCTCCTCTATGGTCGTACGGTCCCAACCATGGAGTCCATATCCCGTAGGCGGGTCCCACCAGTCCGAATGGACAACTTCACCATCCTAGTTCCCTCCTAACTCGCTGTCTGTGGCCACATAATCATCGTAAAGAACCCATTAGCTCATGGAATCCCAAATGACTTAATCCCATCAATCACCCCCGTCTCACTCTAGGAACTCCTAAGCCTTCGCATGCCTCGCAGATCTCGAAAAATACTTACCCATGAACAAACAAATCTCTACCCATGTCATAGCCTAAGTCTCTAGAGGTCCTCGCCATTTCCACCATACTGGGCCTCACCCTCTAGTCGAACGCAGCCTAACCCGATCCCGGGCCGATCAGGCAATCCCATGACCAACATCTCTCGATTTGCATGTTCAATGTTTGCCAATCGGATCTCCTCCCCAGGAATGCCTGAGATGATGCGCCAAACCTCCTGAGGTTACTTAGGACCTTCCCGACTACCCGCTATATCACCAGGCATATAGTTGCCGCGCAATACCTACAAATTTACAAATGCCTCGTTGATCAAATATGGTTTGGTCAAATACTGGTGGTGTCCGACCAGCGACTCATGGATGTCCCTCTTCACGCCCTCATCCGACTCAGCCATCTACACAATCCAAATGGCGCAATACAAATGCGTGATTCTCTCAAGGCATAAACACAAAATTTCAGACACTATTCATACTCTGAATATACAATTCATATTCTATGTCCCCGCATTTAAATGCAATGCGAGACAATTTAATTCACATAAACAATCAATTTTATTCATAAAATTTTATTTTCGAAAATTTCATTTTTTCAAATTTTGCTCCATTTATTTAATTAAAATTTTTTTCGAAACTTTGTATGAACAATATTCATATGTCTATGAACAGTGCCCAAAAAGTGACCTGTCAGTCTCAGATATCTGTAACCAAGCCAAGTGCACCATGTGCACAGCTCATACTCGCCAGCAAGACAGACCACGCCAAACACACGGTCGTGTCGTGGTGAGTCCGCTGGTCGCACCGGGCGCCCGCGCCTCTGCCGCGGCCGTGCGCCAGGCCCCCTCGTGCCGCGCGCCACGCGCCAGGCCCCCCCGCCCCGAGCGCCTGGCCGCCGCGCCGTGTCGCGGGCACAGCGCTCGGGCCGCTTGGGCCGTCAGCAATACACTGTGACATGATATAAAATGCCCAACCTTCAAGCAGCGCAGCCATAATACAATAAGTGTATTGCGATACACCCACTCTCAAGACTCTTCTCCGCAATACAACCCATCCAATTACACACCCAAGGTTGTAAATGCCACAATTTTCCTATTACAATACAATTCTAAGCTTAACTACACCCTTCTCTTGCAATACAATCCTATCCTCTGTAACATGTCACGATACAATTCCTCTTCACAATACACTCAGGGCAAGAGGTCCAAATTGGTTTGTACATTTTTCATTATTATATATTTTTTCTTATTTCGTTTAGCCATCGGAAAACACTAAAAAAAAATATTTATACCTATATTTTTTTTTTTTTCTCATTTTCTGTAATACAAGAATTTATAAAATTTATTTTCATTCATTTTCTTCGGTTTTACACATTACTAAAACCATAGAAAATGATTTTCTTCATCTCTTTTTTTTTTTTTTTTTTCATTTCTATCAGTAGCCTTCCTTACTACTTCCTACATGCAGTAACTTGAATACTGCATCCATACAACTAAAAAAATTTATTAAAATTTTATTTCATTATTCTATAAACCAAATAAATTAATAAAAATTTATTTAATTTATTTCCTTTTTCCAATACACCAGAACTCCAAAACTTTCCAAATACATCCTCAGGTATCACTGAAAGACAATAAACCATCATCATACATACAACATGGTATACACACTATCACACAACAATTCATCAAATCATTAATAAACACACTAAACACATGCATGCAAAGGTCTTAGTTTTGTCCCTGCATTTCCTGTGTAATCTCATAGCCTAACTTACATCAAACCACCTGGCGCAGATGGACATCCAAACCCAGCTCCCTGTATTCTGTGATACCTAGGCTCGATACCGTCGTGAAGTTCAAAACCCGGGGCTCCGTTGACTACCCACAGTCTACGGAACACTCTCTGAAATGTCTAGTGACCCGACATCTCACGAAAAATCGATGTAGCCCTTTGTACTGGAGCCTCTACCTACACAAACCATCCCAAACAGCCTAATATGACATATATATGAGTAAAACGCACCACTGGGGCCTACAAACCACAGCTATCCAATTAATCCCAACTATATATACAATAGTTCTGGGAGGTAATAAAATTATCCTTATACATCATATATCAACTTATAGAGTTCTAATACATGTGTATTATTAACAAAACCAAAGCCACAACTCTACTTTCTTCTAAAACGACCCTGATGAGCAAGCCTCCCCGAACGCCCTCAGACTTGGAAAATAATATCCCGACAGTATGAAACTAATGCTCGCAAAGGGAATCACCCCTAAATGGGTTACTCTCCACCTAAGTGCATATGCAATACTCCAATGAAAACATACATTCAAGTACATGCGTGATCCTACTTGAATGTCTACATGATTAACTCATACCCCGAGTCCTCACCGACTCCCTCACACTTGCCTAAGCCACGTATGAGAAACCTTAATTTTCAAAACAAAGATATTTGTTTTTAATTATGGACAACCCTCCGATATAAGTATTGGACCGACTCCGATGATTTATTTAGTGGACAACCCTCCGATGTATATCAATTGGGCCGACTCCGACGATTGATATTTTATATGGACTACCCTCCGATAATTATTATTATTATTAGTCAACTAAACCACTCTCTCAATGAACCACCTCATGCACTCACTCCTATCGCTCTGTGGTGCCCCCAAAGGCATACGGAATGTATGATGCCAATTCAATACAATTATATAACACATGTAATATATATAATCATACATATATTCACATAATTTAAATCACAAACATGTCATGTAATTTCACAATCCATTACATCAAAATTAGCTCACGTTTGGCTAATGATCAAACACGAGCAATTCAACTTGAATTACTCGACCAAACACGTTTTCACACAAAAATTTATTTTCGTGTCACTATTCACGTGAACAGTGAAACCCTCGGGTTACTGTTCACATCCAAATACCCAATATCGATTCCACTTTGTGAACCCGAAAGCCATGGCAATTTCCGGCCTTATACACATCAAAGCACACTTTATAGCACAAATTGTACACTAGCAGCCCCAAAACAGTCCGTGGACTGCACGGACTACCCAAATGAACTCAAATAATTTCAACAATTCGGTCCCAAGTTTTGGGACCGATCAAACGGCTGTTCAAGGCCTCAAACCGATCGAAACATCATAAAACATTTAAAACAAAGTTTTAAACCAAGTAGGATAAATCCTCTACCTCACTGAGCCTGTCAAACCCAAGAAACCCAGACCTACGCTGCAGTTCTCACGCTGCAGAACGACTTTCTCTCCTTCAAGCCTCGAAGTGAACTGACTAGTCCGACGCCCGGATCCTTGTATAGGCTTCACTCCCTCTCTCACTAAAACTCAAACCAGCCAAGCCACTGTCCCTTTTCAGGTTCTCCCCCCACGTTTTGGTCCAATTGAAGGAGACAATACTATGCATGTTTTGTCTTATTCATTAAGAATTTCATTAATTCCATCTATGTCCCTTCTTTTAGATTTTTGACACGTGGCACAACTTCTGGCCACCATTTCCATCATATCTCTACTTTACAAATACGCTGTAACATGTGTACATGTTATGTGACTTTGTCACCCTCACACTTCGCTTCTTACTCAAGACTCCGACAATTCGACGCCGAAGGTGCCGTGCAAATCTGTCACTGGCTCCTAATTCGACGAAATTCGGCGTGTTAGCTAGATTTCGTGAGACAATTTCAACGGTGAAATCCGTTTCGTCATCCGAGATCTAGAGAATAAATTTTGGATTTTTGATCGAAATTACGATTTTCGCCTTGTCGAGAGGCTCAATCTCTCAGTCTGGCACTTCCACTTTCTTCCTCCGCATGTTTCTCCTTCCACTTTTATTCCTAGTTTTCCTTTACTTCATTCGCATGTAATGTTGTTGGTCTCCGAAATAAGATGTGCATAGGACGCCTAGGCCACTCCAAACTCGATGTCCTTCATACTTTGTTTAATTTTCGATTATCAGCCAAAGCATGTTCTTCTATTGATCTTTCTTTCGACAGACATCGCGAAACTTCGAAAATTAAAGTTCTACCTTTTCCTCATCATGCATCTCGTACTTCACAAATGTTTTGAGCTTATTCATAATGATGTTTGGGGGATTGCACCTGTTGTTTCTCATGGCGCATTACAAGTACTTTTTTACTTTCATTGATGACTTTAGTCTCTTTACTTGGGTTTACTTCCTCCGAGCTAAGGGTGAAGTTTTTCAATTATTCACGCTTTCTGTGCCCTTGAGACTCACCCTCTCCGCCAACATCAAGGTCTTGAGCTCTGATTCTGGAGGGGAATACATGTCTAATGAGTTTTAGGTTTTTCTTCAAAGTAAAGGATCATCTCTCGTTTCTTGGCTCCTTCGACACCACAACAAACTGTTGTTGAAAGGAAAATCGCCACCTCTTGATGTAGTAAGAACTCTTTACTTGAATCATCCTGTTCCTCCTCGCTTTTTGGTGTGAAGCCTTTTCATCATAGCCTATTTGATCAATCGCTACTCCTCTCCTACGATAAATCATGTTTCTCCTTTCTGCTGTTTGGTCATTCTCCTTATATTCTAATCTTCGCATTTGGTTGTGTTTGTTTGTTGCATCTCCCTTTCCTCATGAATGACATAAAACTTACTCGCTTTGTTATGTGTTTCTTGGTTATGTTATTCTACAAGGGTTATGTTTGTTACGATCCATGTTTCGATAACGGCTCGAAATGTGATCTTCTTTGAAAATCAATATTTCTTTCTATCTCATGTTCAACTGTCATCTGCATGTGTATCTCTTCTGCCTATTTTTTCTGAATCTTCAACAATTGTGGAACGGTTCAAACCTGGTTTTGTGTATAAGAGACGTAGTCAACATGAGTTTGGTTCCACTTTCAGGCCTCCTCCGATCCCCACTGACTCTACGCCGATCCCTCTCGTCCACCACTCTTCGTCACCACTCGTCTTTCTCGAATTTCTTACTGTATGGTTTCTTCTCTCCTTGCCTCTTGTTGCTACTTTATCCATTATTTCCATTCCCTCTGCTACAAACAGCCACATGGAACATGACGTTGGAAAAGGTAACTTCAAGCACTCGAGGAGAATCACACCGATATTGTTCCTCGTCTCCCTACACTCAAACCTATTAGGAGTAATGAGTTTTTTTATGTAAAACTGCCTCCGATGGCTCTTTGAATCGCACAAACTCATTTCTAGGCTTTGGTAACAAGGTGAGTATGTTTGATTATGAGAAAGACATTTTGCCCCCTGTTGCCAAAATGACCACTATTCGAACCATCTTAGCTATCATTGCCACTACTGTGGTGACTACATCAAATGGATGTGAAGAATGCCTTTTTTCATGGTGATCTCCAGGAGGAGATTTACATGAAGCTTCCCTCTGGTATGACTACTTCTTCTCCCCATGATGTTTGTAAGCTCAGGCGTTCTTTGTATGGGCTCAAGCAAGCGCCCTTCGCTTGGTTTGAGAAGTTTCGCAGTACACTTCTTTCCTTCAATTTTACACAAAGTCAATATGATTCTTCTCTCTTCCTTCACACATCTATGTCGAGTATAGTTATTCTCTTGGTTTATGTGGATGATATTATCATTACTGGCACTGACTGTGGTTTGATTACTAAGCTTCAACAACTGTTACATGCAACTTTCCATATGAAAGATCTTGGCCAGCTTACATACTTCTTAGGATTGGAAGTTCATTATCGATCCCATGGCCTTTTCGTGAACCAACATAAATATTTTCAAGATCTTATCACTTTGGCTGGTTCGAGGACACTTTGCTGATACTCCTATGGAGGTAAATGTCAAATACAAGAAAGATGAAGGGGACCTGCTGGATGAACCTACTCTCTCGCTTAGTTGGGAGTCTTATCTACTTGACAACTACTCGACCTGATATCTCCTATGTTGTTCATCAGATCAATCAATTTATGTCTTCTCCCTAAAGATCTCCATCTCGCACAGCTCACGTGATCATCTGCCATCTCGAGGACTCACTCGTGGGTTGTCTTTTTCTATCGACGCTTCTCTTCAACTTGTCGCTTATAGTATGCCGACTGGGAAAGGTGTCCGGATACACATTGATCTACCATGTGTTGGTGTATGTTTCTTAGGTGATACAAATTTCGAGATGTAAGAAACAAGATTGTGTTTCTAAATCCTCTATCGAGGCCTCTAGTATCAGGCCATGTTTGACGCTTGTTCAAATCGTATGGCTATGGTCTCCTTGAGGAGCTTTGGCTTCTTTAGACTACTCAAATTTCTCTTCATGATAACACTAGTGCTATTCAGATTGCCACCAATCTCGTTTTCCATGAACGCACCAAGCACATCAAGCTTCGATTGTCACATTCGAGACACTTTGGAAAGCTCCAGGATATCTCTTCTCATCTCTTTGCCTGCCGCACAATGCCACCAAAGCTCGACTGATGAGAGCATCACTTCTTGTCAAGTAAATTGTTTCTGAGTGACTTACCAGCATCAATTTGAGGGGGGATGTTAATGTATACAATTTTAGGAGTTTATGCAATTTTTACCTATTATTAGCTATATAATATCTTACCATGTATAAATGCTAAAGAGAATCAAGGTTACCATGTATAGATGCAAGTAAAGATTAGGAATTTGTTAGTTCCTATGTATAGATGCAAAAGATTAGATAATATGGGAGACTATATGTATGGCATATACTAACAGAATCCAGAGAGGAACTTTTCCAAAATCTCTCTTCGTATTTTTCTGTTATCTAGTATTTTGACATATAAACGCATTTCAAAGGTTGAAGATGACTTGAATATGGGCTGATTTTTTAGCCACGTGGGCTATGGATTTCCTACAGTTTCAAGGCTCAAATGTGAATTAGGTCAGGGTTTGGGGGCCTTATTAAGATTAAACAATTAAAAAAAAAGGATGCGTAATGATTCAGTGGTTGCTGTGTAACTCGTGACCATCATATATAATTAAAGGCAAGAACCACTAGGCTTAATGCCGGTTGGTCACTTAATCTATATATATTCGTAGATATTTGTCTAGTTTGATTCAAGGGTATCCATGACACACCCCACCCCTACTATCTACTACGGTAGCTTCACTAATTCACTGCAAACTCCTTACCATTACTCTAACGACTAGAAAATCTCGTAGCTGTCAGATTGCTTGCTTCCAATCTCAGATAATTTTTTTTTCTTTCTAAACTTATGATTTTATAGCACTCTACAAAGATAATACCAGAGATATAGACATGTCCCAAATCCCCTGTGATACACAATTTTACACATTTCCAAAATATATAACTAACAACATTCTTTCAAAAGAGCCTCAAGCTCCACACATTTTCACAAAACTATACTATGTACATACATATGCTCCATTATACAAATTCAAAGTATTTTACAAGATTATTAATTACAACAGTTGATATAAAGGTCGAGAATCCTATTATGCTCCAAATTATTCATGCACTGGCATTCGAAAATAGTTTTAAAATAAGGAAAATAATGAGCTAAACGAGCTCAATGAGTGTATGCTTTATAAAATGATTTCTTTTTCTCAAAATATCTCAAAATCCTGAAACTCTCTTTACAAGATATTTTCCAGAATCTTGTTGTTTTGCTTAAAAGTTTCTAAAACTTTTCAAAATCTCTTATCATTTCTTTACCTTGTTGCTTTAAAGTTTCCAAACTTTTCATAAACCTCTTGCTTTAAAAGTTTATAAAACTTTTCTCAAACACGGGAGCCTGGCTCAACCGCTTGCTTTGAAATAAAACGGGGGGCTCTGGGCTCAACCGCTTGCTTTGAAATAAAAACGAGCCTCGGCTCAATCAGTACACTGGTTGATTTTCAAACCGTATAAAACATTCTTATAAATCATCAACCACTGGAGGCCTTTCCTGCTTGCTGTACCCTACTGAACACGGAGCTCGGGCACTAATCGTGCCGCGCTGAAGGACCCGGGTCCGCATCACCTAGGTGGAAGGGCCTCGCCCACGTCACCTTTTCCCAGAAATATGGTGGAATCTGACCTGGCCCCATCATAATTTAGTTAGAGCTCTAACCCTATATACTCTAGTACGTGCACTTGCCTCTTTAAATGCATGATGCATGATCTAAGTTTGCCAATTGTGCAAAATCTAAAATGCATGTATGATATATCCTAACACCACCGCCAAGTACTTACTTAATACCTCGACCAAAGATGCTTTTGCTTAAGACTAGGGATTTTTGTTAGGCCTATTTTACAAAGTAGACTTTGTTTGCTTGCTGTTTATTTGAAATATGTTTTTACAATTCAAAACCATTCCTTGTTTTCGTTTATAAAAGTATGGTTGAATACATCAAACCATTACTTGTTTGTTTTTCACATATGGTTTAAATCAAAACCATTTTGTTTGCTTAAAAACCCACATTTGCTTTTTTAAAGATGGCTTGCAATTAAAACCATTAAATACTAGTGTAAAAGTTTATACACACATACTAGTATTTGAAAAATAGGTTTAGAACACTCACCTCTTTGTTTCCCCTAAACTGAAAGCACAACTCCACTACTTTCCCTCCTTGCTTTTGCACTCTACACACTCAACGAATACTAAGAACGTATTAATTGTCTCACAGATAGCTTAAAACTTAACGTACTTCCACACGCAAGTCACTTTAGGGTCACACAACATTCATAGAAAGCCAAATTAACAATTTACCCTTGAGCACTAAAAAACCCCTAACAAAAAACCACTAATTTTGGCAACCTTTTCCAACAATACTCTATGGACTTTATTACCCAAAATTTATTCAAAATGTCTTCAAAAATTATGAACTTCCAGATCAGTCCCTTTATATATCCACGACATTTATTTAAATTTTCAATTTAAAATTTCTTCTGCTACCTCAACCACATAATACAAGTTACAAAGATGTTTGATGCCAATTTGTTTAACTCACTGAATCACCTAATGTTATCCCTGATTTCTAGGATCTTAACTCATAAATTGAAATGGTTTCTTCACTCATTTAGTTATGGTTATAAGGTTTCTTCTCCAATTGGAATCTCACCCAATTTGGATCATCAAACTCAAGTTATTGTATTTACATTTAGATATCTCAATTTAAGTGAATAGACCCGTGACATGCCCATTTTGAAAAATTTTCTGGGCACTTTGGGGTTACAATTTACATGCACTTCCTTCAGATAACTTATTCCATGGAAGTCTATTTTTACCTTATAATTTTGAATCTTAATTTGGATGAGTGGAACTCTACTTATGGCCAAAACACTACAACCATACCCAAAAAATGTATCATAATCGCGAGCTACACGAGCTCACCTTTCAGTCCGTATTTGGGAGCCTTAGAGCTACAATTTGCTCTTGGTCCCTTCTATACATTTGTAGCCCTAGTCTTATGGTTCTTTACCAATTGGAATAAATTAATTTGGATAGTTATAAGTTAATCTATAGCCAAAACAAAAACAGGGGTTTTACAAAAATTTTGACAGCAATTCCTTTAAAAACCCAACATTCTCCTTTGTTTTTTTTTTTTTACAACCATTCCTCAAAATTCATCATGGAATTCATCCAAAACAACTCCATAATACTTGTATTGGTGGTTTGAACCTCCTACAAAAACCCTAGGTGAAAATCCAAGAACTCTTATGAATTTAAACCAAAGGTCCACCAATTCTTCATAAACCATATAAATATGATGATTCCATGTTTATTTTACACCCACTGGGGTTTTACCCATTACACCTCGAATAATTCAAGGGTTTGGGTGATCTCTTCCAAAAACCCTGTGACAAAGGAACAACAATTCTCCAAACCAAACCTTAGAATCCAAACACCTATGAATTCAAGACAAAAATATACTTTGGTTTGACCTTCTCTCCTTCTCTTTTATTCTTCTTCCTTCTTCCTCGTCTTCCTCTTCTTTTCTCCCTTCTCCTCCTCTCCTACGAGTTGCCCTAGCCAAAATGAAATGAGACCAAATGAATTTGTTTGTCTCATATCTCCTTTATAATCCCATTTTTCACTTAATTGCAAAGAGGTCCTTGATCACTTTAATATTGCAAATCAACTTGTTTTATTTAAATTTTTGGCATCCTATCTTCTCAAGATTTGTACATCAACTTTGACATTTCTATTATGGCCCATCTCTACTTATTTTATGATTTCTACATCCTTTATGACAATTACAATTCTTACTTTCTTCAGCATCACATTCCTGCTTACTAATTTTATCATTTCCTAATTTCATCCTTAAAATAACTCCCAAAATATCAAAATGTGACACTGGGTGCTCGTGAGGCTCCTTGCGCTCATGTAATCGCACACCTGCTCTGATCTGGCAAGCATAATCCAATAGTCCTCCTTGTTCGATACAGATAGACATAACCTTTAATTGGTTGTAAGGCCGCTGGCCACATGTTGCCCGCTTGGTTGTGTAGCATCCAATAATCCTTTCCTCCGTTTGGCCATGGTGGATGGACAACACCCTATACGATAGCCTATTCGCTTAGATACCCTCGTATGTTCGGGTCACAAGGATAGCCATATTGAATTCTAAATTCATAATATTTATGTCTAAAGGGATTTGAACCCAAGACCTTATAGTCTTAGCTGTAAGTACTCTACCACTGCTTAGCGTAGTTTTTATTCCTTTACATCGCTTTCCTTTATAGAGAGACTTATGGCTATTAACAATGTTAGCCCAAGGCAATTTAGTCGAGGTTTTGACGATAACAAACTAAGCAAGTATCGGGTTACCAATGGTTAAAAATGAGTTGAGTGATAGGTTGAAGTTGATCAAACATTAAATGAAGATAATATAAGTTAAAATGACAATGACGAGTTGATCGCTCTCATGAAATTCACTCAAGTCAAAGAACCAAGAAGACAAGTAACCAAGATTCTAAGCTCAAGCATCAGCAAAGATTTTGATAGCTTAGAATCTGTGTAAGGTGAATGCATTAGTAATTTTTAGGATATCATCAATTATCATGACACTACAAACTCAGTTTTCAAATCCTAAATTGCATATCTTTTGAAAACTAGAGTCAAAGCATAAAACCTTAGACTTAATAATGCTAAAATGAGCTTCAATGTTTATCTAAGGTTTAGAAGTGTTTTAAATCAAACAAAACATGAATTTGAACTCAAGAGGTTGTGGGAAGACATGAAATCCGCTGGACCAAATGAACAAGATCGTTGGAGGAATAAGTACCCGTGTGAACATTAACCTGCCTTGTGAATAGTGTCAAGTTTGCAATAGTAACCTGCCTTGTGAACAAGACTTGGCCGAATTTGGCTAGAACCCGAAGGGTGGTAATACTAACCCGTTGGATGCGTAAGCCCACCAAAATCCGTAAGAGGAAATTGGCCTCACCGGTCAGTCCAACGGCTCGTATCTCCACCGCTACAAATGGTAACATTTATGTGTACAACCTGGGCCATAAACAGCTGGGTACAAGAACCGATCGACCTGCTAGCTGTACTTATGATCTAAGTTCCTACCTATAAATGGAGTGTGGGGGGGATCATTTGTTGATAAGACATCTTTGTTGAATATCCTCTCAACCATCATTTCTCTTGTGAATCAATTCTCAAACTAAGATTGTGAGTGCATTCATTTACATGAGCATATTGTAGAGTGCACCTTTGTGTTGATCAAAAGCTTGAATCGTAATTGAAATATCTTAAGAGCTTGAGAGAGGTCTTATTGTGCTTAGTTTGAAAGCTTCAAGTGTGTATATCTCAAGGCTTTGTGAAGAGCCAATTGGAGCCATAATCCAAGTGTAATCAAGCTCTGGATTGGAGCTTGGAACTCAAGTGTGTATAGCTTGAAGAGGTGCCCACTGAGCCATTATTCAAAGTGTAAAGAAGCCTTGGAGCTTACCACTTCAGTGGAACCCTCACCTATTGAAGGTCGAGAGAAGCAGACGTGAGGCAAGGAAGTGTCAAAACCACTATAACTGGGTTTTGTTTTCTATCCTTATCTCTTTAATTTATTGTTATTGCATTAAATTTAATATTTGTTGTTGTGCAAAAAGTTTTTGAGAAAACCAATTCACCACCCCCTCTTGGTTAGGTTGCTAAGTCATATTGAACTTTCAAACAAAATTTATGAAAATGTGTTGTCGGCTCGAATTAAACACAAGTATTCAGACTTAATCGGCACACACTCTACTAATGAACTGCATGTCTGATTGATATTAGATGTCAATTGCAGCGGATTTTATGTTTAAAATATAGGAATTAAATTTCTATATTAAATTTATTGTAATTATTTGTATGTGTAATCAAAGTCTGTCGTGACAGAATCCAAGAAAAAGCCCAGAGAATATAGGTTACATTAAAACTCCGCATGCTACAATGTGAGGCTACCGACAAGACTGAAAACTCTGTTGCGACATAACTTTCTATGTCGCGACAGAGCGACCAATTTGGGCTAGAATTTTGCGGATCCACAACCCAATTATCAAGGCGAGTCTAACATTGGAAAGTCTATAAATGTATCGATTCAGTAAGTAATCGTGCACAACTCGCAAATCCAAGACTTCTAGTGGTTGAAGACTCTTTGTATATTATTTTTCTTTAATTTTTTTTCCTTTATTTCCTTTTTAGTAGATTTAGTTTGAGCGTAGTTTTTAGTTAGTTTTCTTTTGATTTTTCGGAGTTCAGTAATGAACTGTAGTGCAGCTTCGAGCTGGAATTTCTTGTTGAATTTTCTCTTTCATTACTGTTTTGAATAAAATGGAGTTTGGAAAAATTTCAGATTTCATTGATTTCGGGGCTCATTTACACTTTCATGAATTTTTCTTTGATCGTTAGTCACCGATATGAGCGAAATCCGGGGCTTTGAAGCTGAGCTCCCTTTAAATGTCATGATGATCGTCATTTTTCTGCACAAGTGGAAGAACACCTTGTTAGAATTGTTGAATTTATTTGATTTGTATTATTTATGAACTTAATTGTTCCCAATACTAGTACCGTGTATCCAAGCAAAGTATTGTATTTTGCTTTGATTTCCAGGAGGCCCTTTGCATGACATGGAGATGAAGAATCATGAGGGTAAAGAGCAATTCTTGTGGTATGGTAGACACATTGAACTAATGAACTCGAAGATTACTCTGATAAATCAATAACTTACTCATGGTTTAAGGATAGTTTGGTGAAATATCAGTTTAATCACTCAGAGGTTTTTCCTTTCTCTGATGAAAGGATTCTGATCCCATGTTAGTAAGGATCTAATTAAGAAATGAAGACTTTCATTAGTATTGAAGGATGAGGTACCATCTAAATTGGAGAAGGCTTGCAATATCCTATCTATGAGGGCAAAATCTCCTCCAAATCCTAAGATCCGAAAGTATGAAGTACTGAAAAGAAAAAAATACTAAAATCTTAGAAAGAGGATTATATCTTGCAAGTAGTTGATTAGATTCATGAGTAAAAAATGAACATGAATCTCTAATTAGTGAAAGGTATGGTTTAGGAGAACTAAACTATACCACAATGCATCTTTGACAAATTCAAATTCTTTCCAACTTACGTGTGGCTTAGCTAAGACCAAAATGATGCAAATTGACAATGGTTCATTGATCTATGTTCTATCGTTGTCTCACTGAACTCTCAACCCTATTCTTATTAATATTTTATGTATACTAGAATGATTTTACTTAGTATTATTTTATTCCATTTTCCAATCAATATAATATTAAAGCTCAAATAGAAAGGATCTCAGTAGTCGATAAATTCGATTTTATGATTCATCCTCAACTTCGCAAGAATGATATCCGGACCGAATGAAAACCCACTTTATTACTTGTACGATATGTGCACTTGCAAAGTGATTAAACTAACTTCAAAATCTTTAATGAATCCAAATTTTTACAAAAAAAAAAAAAAAGGATAAACATATATTTTCATCACACGCTGTCTTAACAAGTTTTGTGCCGCTAGGATTAGATAATAGTCCTTAGTAGCAGTTCCATAAGTTTGTTTATATATAATCTTGTTTGTTCACTGGTTTATCTATATCACATTTTGATTGATCAAGTTTTGGCGCTGTTGTTAGAGACTTTATTTAGTCCTTGGTAGCAAAGTCATAACTTGTTTCAGACTGCTTCGTCTATACAAAAATCAATCAACAATCTCTATCTCATAGGAATTTTTATTATATTTGTATGGTTAATTAGGATAAGATATCAAATTATATTTTCTAATTTTCCCATAGGATTAGAAAAAGGAACATGATTTGATAGTTTTATCATAAGATTCTTTAAATCTAAATGAATAAGACTTTAGCCCACAAATAAGTTTTATGTCACTAGATTTATGATTTAAAAGCATGATTTCCATTGGAAAAACATGATATTGTATTCTGCCTCAATCCTTGATTAATAAGCATGTATATTTTGTAAAACCCCGGGAAAATTATAAATTTCAAAAATGGCAAAATGATAATAAAAATAATAAATTGCCAAAAGGGTTCAGGGAACCCTAGAAAAATTCTTTTAGATCTCTAGATGACGAAACGCATTGCACCGCTAAATCTGCCTCGCGAAATCTAGTGACCCGTAAAAGTTCTCGCGAATTCTCGAGACATTATTTTTACAATTTTATGGGTGATAAGTCGCCAAAGGACTTCCAAGGATGAGATTTTACTAAAATCTCGTGCTGTGAATGACTGTACCTAAGTTCATTTAAAATAACTTGAACTAAAAAGAAATAAATTGTTCTGTGGCGCATACTTTAATTCGAATAAGATACAAGCCATGTATCCAAATAATAATAATAAGAATAAGAAAAAAAAGATAAAAGGAAAAAGGAAGGTTAGGAATGAAGGGACTGAGGGAAGGCAAGAGAGAGAAGAAATTTGTTTTCTTTTTCTTTCTTCTGCTTTCTCTAAGATCTACTAAATTGACCATAGGTTTCACTCCGGAGCAAAAGACAAAGTTGATCTAATGATCGCAAAGCTACGTGTGGGTACTAAATATTGAGTTTCACAACCCACGAGGTAGGAAATTTTCCTCCTAATTGCTATTTCTACTTAAAGGCCATTTAATGGTTCGGGGTTTCTTGTGAGCCAGGAGAAGTTTATAAATTTCAGTCCCAAATTTTTTGACTGAGTGTAGGAATTTTTAGGAATTTTCGAGATTGTTTCTTAATGCATCCTAATTAAATTTTCGGATTGTTTTCTGAGATAGTCCAGTTGAATTTGGGATCAGTTGACAAACTTATTGTGATTTTCTGGACTGCTGGAAGTTCCAGATCAGGTTGAGGTTTGGTTTCTTGATCCCGTGACTGATGTCTTGCCAGGTGTGTTTTGGTATCACAATAATTCCGCAAGGATCGAACCGTGAAGTGACTGGGCAGAGGCACCCTATTTTATACGGGTCTCGAGATTTCAGCTATTTGGCGTGGTTATTGCTTAAAAAATAAATAACGGCCGTCAGGTGTAAAAATCATGTTTATATATATTTGCTTGATATATTAACATAGTAGGGAAATTGTGATAAATGGAAATTATATGTAGGAACTTATAATTGTCCAAAATTTATAAATGTCAGATATAACTTTATTTGTAGATGTAGCATGACATCGCATGAAATTACATGATTATATATTTTATAGTACCATTACTTCGCCGAAATGTGGTGTATTATATCGTTATTCACCATTCTTGGTGAATGTGTAGTGAACTTGAAAATGGAACAACGTCCAAAATCGAGACTCACGGTTTGACCCAAATTTTATTCTGGTCGACATATGTGGATCTAAAGGATGAAAGTTCACGAGTAGTCAAAGGCGTTATGGAGTTCACGCAGGAGACTTTGGAAATTCGCACCTAAATAAACACACTAGATTTACAAATTAAAATTCGAGGGTTGTCCAATGGTTAAAGTCATCAAGTGAAACACCAATGATCGGGTTTTTCACACTTGGCGCTGCGGTGAGTGAGTTGGTCGACTCCTGGGTCAAGTGAGGAGTTTCATCTCATGCATGACACTAACATTCCATAGGATCGCATTATTTATATGGAATATGATTGATGTTTTATGTATGCCATTGCATGATTAAAGGAGGTCTCAGAGGAAAATTTTTCTATCAGCAATGGCCACCCTGTCAGGACCCTTCGTGCACAGAGGTGTATAAGGAGACGAAGCAATTCGATGAGGCCGCATTGTGAAGAAGGCCGACATGGCCTTGACAATACCTTTATAAAAAGTATTTTATGTAAAAAGAATTGTATTTAATTCTTGGACTATTATATAAATAGTCAGTATGTAAATATGGTAAGAGGTCAAGGATCTGACTCTTAAAAGGACTATAATTGCTTTTTATTTTCATAATTTAGATTTAAATGTGAATGAATGGGTCCCGGCAAAGGGATGTATATATTGGGGATATAGAAAATTGGACCCTGTGGGGTCAATACTATTTCTGTTGAGACCCTGGATGGGTTATGATTATACTGTTATACAAGTTGTATGTTGGGTAGAGCTCCCTGAACAAAGGAGACTCTGCTCGATTTTTGTGAAAATATGGATCCCGATAAATGAGACACACAACAAAGATGGTATCTGGGTCACCCGAAATCCACAGAATTCTCGCAAGCTGACGGTTGTCACGTGACCCCCGACTCACAGCCACATATTTAAAATATTACAGTTTATTCAACCTGCGAACATTTATGATTTTAAGTGTGATATTCCTGAATTAAGGGGTGATAACTATATGGTATGGAAGGAGAGAATTCAGACATTCGGGGATGAATGGATATTGACTACGCCATAGTGTTGAAAAAGAGGAATCCCATCCCATTACCTAAACCAAGATCGTAGGCGCCTCGGGGTTTTTATGATAAGTGAGAGTCCACCGCCTGTAATGTCTATAAAGACCAAGATACGCTTGGTATTCGTGGTTCCGTCAAGCAAATTGATAAAGTCAAACCATTTCTGAAAGCTATCGATGAGCAAAGAAACTCGACAAAGCTCATGAATCTAAATTATGCAATTTTCATCCACTAACTTCACCGATATGCACGCACGATCATATCATGCGCATGAGGAATATAGTGGCTTAATTTAAGTCATTAGAAGTTACTATATCGCATTAATTTCTCGCTCATTATATATCAACACTCGATACCCTTAAACCCGGTTCAAATGATCCACCATCAACCCTAAATATCCGCGGATGTCACACTCCGACACCACACCGCTG